>PVIY010050047.1:0-16408 GCA_004026745.1 Myrmecophaga tridactyla
ATTTCCTGATGTTTGCTAAGCAGCCCAGGAAACAAAAACACTGCTTCAGTCAGGTTGAGCGTTCTAGCAAAATTTGAAATTACTTACATCAAATAAAGGAATGTAATAGTTTTATATATCTGGGTGACATTCATACATTTTGATCAATCTACATTACCAATAAAATTATTGGGTGAGCCATGGTGTCTCTGTGGCAGAGTTCTCCCCTGCCATGCCCGAAACCTGGGTTCCCTTCCTGGTGCCTGCCCCTGCGAAAAAAAAAAAAAAAGTAAATAAAACTATTGACTCCAACTTCAATAAAATAGTGGGTATTACTATTTACTATTTTAAATAATCATGTTTTTCTTCTTTAACAGGAGTAAAGCAAAACAGCAGTTCAATAATCAAGTTAATAAAACAGCAGCTATTTTTAATAATTAACATATAATGATTATAATCATTTTAATTTAGATTATTTATTTTAAAATGTAATATTCTAAAATATATCTATGCCTAATGACATAAAGTAAAATGCAGTGATGCCAGGAATAAGACCTCTACTTTCTCCAAATATTTTTTTCATCTCTTCAGTGTTTATTAATCCTCTTACCAAAGGAAAGAGGAAAAAATTATGAGGTGCCATTATAAAATCAATCTAGTCAGTTGCTTCTACACCCTCTATTTTAAAAGTGGTTAAAGGAAGCAGAAGCTTAAGGAAGATAATCCACGCAATTACTTTTCTCCTATTAACACTTAGGCTCTATCAACTCACACACTCCACGATCTGATCGTGTAGATTATGTCTCTTGGTTGGTAATACAAGTTAATAATCAGAGGGATTTTATATAGAGACAGATTCAATTAATTTAGATAACTTACAGGTTAAAATCATATCTGACAGTTTAATGGCTTCCAACTAAAATGTGGTATCTCCAAAAATAAGAACAGGTCTACCACCGAAAACACAAATGGAAGAATTATTACAATGAGTTGGTTAAACACGTTAGAAGTCAATTAACCAAGAGTAAGATAGATTAAGAAAAAAAGTCTATGATGTAACAAGAATTCATCTTGGCAGTCATAGCAGTTGCATCCACTTTCTCAAAGTCTGTCTAACTGTGTCATGAAACCATGGCCAATAATCAACGAAAAATATGCGAAAAAAACTAAAACCAAATAAACCCTGAAGTTGTCCTTCCGCTGCTCGGGTGCTAGATTTGTGGTCTTCAGATTGTTGTCCACCCTCTCCTTTCGGCTTTTCCAGGTATTGGGAACTAGAATTCAACTAAACGTAAGTTGCAGTAAGTCTTTAGCATGATATTTTCCACTGCATCAGAGTAGGTAGAGGCCTTACAACGTAAACTCTCCAGTTGTCGGAGTGAATGAGAGAGATGGGATGCCAGCAAGGGACTGTAAGAACGTCTTTTCATCCAAAAGAAAAGAGTGACAGATACTGTTTTTTGTCTGTCTTTAATAATTAATAAATGTGGATTTCAGAATGTATATAGAGACTTCCAATTCTGAAAGTAGGATACAACGCATGCGCTGAAGGTTTGTTACCTATGTCCTAGAGATGACAATCTTTGTCATATATTATTGATCTTACACTAAGATTCCCTCTATTGCCCTCAATTACATACCTGAAACACAAGCTTTGAGAATTCCTGAAAGCAGAAATCCAAATTAAGACAAAGATATTGAGATTAATTTATGAACTAGTGGAGGTTTGGAGAGCTGAACCTTAAATTCTCTATTAAACAGTAAACTTTGACAGAATCTAAGTGGGCCCCATGTCTGTAGTGACCTGAATAGGCCTGGCAGCAAACATCCCTAACCCTGCTCCTTGGAATTTCCACAGACTAAGGAACTATTAGCACATCATTAAAATTTACTAAGACCAAGAGAACCAAGCTACCATGAATAAAAGGTAGCAGAAACAGCAAACATTTTATTTAGACTACAAAGCAGTTCAATATTAGAATTATCTGGTGCATGATAGAGAATAAAATGTGTGAACTATGAAAAATGGTTGATATCACAAAAAAGGGCAAGCACCCAAAAATCATCTACCAAAAGTATAACAAAGAATTTTAAATTAAAATATAATTTTATCCTAAAAAATGCCACAATGTAGTTTTTCAAAAGCTGATTAGAGAATTATAAAAGGATTAGTAAACCAGAAATTAGGTCTGAAGACATTAATCAATATGAAAAGAAGCAATGCAAAAAAGACGATGAAAGAAAGGGTAAGAAATATAATAACCAAAATATAAAATTCTGACATAGCTCTAATCTGAGTACCAGGAAGGTAAAATAGAGAAAAGTGAACCAAACAATTTCAGGAAAAGTAATAGCCAAGAATTTCAGAAATGATGGAAGAGGATTCCATTGAATTAATAAGTACAGCATATACCAACCAGAATAAATTAAAAAAAAATCTAAACCTAACTACCACAGGTGGAATTCCCAATTACCAAGGACAAAAGAAAAAATAAAAAATAAATGGATAAAAATGTGCCCAGGTATATTCTAGTAAAGATAAATAGACAAAAGCAAGGTCAGAGTTTTTAGGATTGCATATAAAAACTAAATCTTTTTTTTTTTTTTTTACATGGGCAGGCACTGGGAATCAAACCTGGATCCTCTGGCATGGCAGGCAAGCATTCTTGCCTGCTGAGCCACTGTGGCCCGCCCTAAAAACTAAATCTTAACTAATGCTATTTACACCTAAAATCTAAAAACATGCCAAAGACATGAGATCACAAACTTTCTAGTAGGCGGATAACTAATAAATATTTTTAGCTTTATGGACCTTATGGTTTCAGTAGCAACTACTCAAGTCTGCTCTTGGAAATCAAAAGGAAAAAATGGACCATACATAAGTGAATGCACATGGCTGTATTTCAGTAAAACTTTCATTTAGAATAAAGTCAATAAAACTTTATCTATAAAAATAATCAGTGAATTTGGCCTGTATGTCATAGTTGCCAATTCCTTAATTAGGTTATAGACAGAATAGAAATGTTCAAAGTAAAAGACAGTAAAAATATATACTGTTGATATTAACCAAAAGAAAACTTTGGTTAAGATAGAAAAGATCCTATCACAGTGATGAAGCTTTGAATACATCAGTCAGGGAGATAAATTTATAAACTTGAATGTACCTAAAAACATAGCCTTAAATACCATATTTCAATAAATCAACATTGTACTCCTTTACATATTCTAACATCCCTGAAATAAAGATGGGTCACAACACCAGAGAATTTTCCAATTACTGTTGGACAGGCAGCAAGCTTAAGTGTTATTCCTATTGGCGTGAATGCCCAATGTGAGACCCTCTGATTTCCCAGTTCAGAAGCCCTTTAAAGACCACTCAGGAAAGGACATGAGACATGATTGCTATCTACTAACCTTCTCTTGTCACCTTTAAATGAGGTCAAGACATTCTCATTATCCTAAGTAGCTTTCAGAATGGGTGTCAATGACTTGGAAAAGTTCCTGCTGAGCTTAATACGACACTCTTCTAAGGAATATGTCATTACCCTATTCCACAATAGTGTGAATTACTGCACAGATAATGTGACATAGAAAAGTGATTGCGAAGAGTGCCATTTCAGATACTAAAAAAATAGTTATACTTAATGAGTTGATTTGACTCATATTTTCCTTTCTCTATGTAGGATGTGATATGTAAATTTAATTTACATTTACACATGCCAAAAGTGTTACATAAAATGATGTATGTTATAATATGAGATAAGTAATGTTTGATTAAATGTAGGACCTAAAATGTGAGAGAACTATTGGAAGAGATTGAAAACATCACAGTCTATTTCAACATATCTCTGCAATGATTGATTTGTTAAGAAGCAGTACTCAAAACTTATAAATGTAGAAAAGATTTATAAGTATTCATAAAGTAAAAGATTTATAATTCAAGATTTGATTAAATGGACATATATTAACTCTGCTACAAAAAATTAAATATATAATTTTTTTCAAATTATTTTCAAAGATCATTTACAAAAAGTGAGTGTGTGCAGTTGGTCATAAAGTAAGCATCATTAAATTTCAATCTCTGATAATTTCTTATCAGAATATAATTAAATTAAAAAATAATTTAAAAAGCTACATAAAATATCCCGTAGTTTAAATATCTCACATTTTAAAAATTATGATACAAATTCAAAATTTTATGATTTGTAAAAGAATGAAAGAACTACACATAAAAGGTTGCAGAATATAGAAAAATCATATTTTGGAGGAATGTGTAACTATAAAAGCTATTTCAAAGAACGAAAGTATGGAATTTAATGAGAAATGGGTCCACTTAAGAATTAGACATGTAAAACGATAAATGCAAAACAGAATTGTGATAGATGGGCTGTGGTGGTGCAGTGACAGAGTTCTTGTTTGCCATGCTGGAGACCCGGGTTCAATTTCCGGTGTTTGCCCATGTAAAAAAAAAATAAAATTGTGATAATAATTAAGATCAGAGCATAATTTCATGAAATATATAACAACATTTTAAAGGGATCAACAAAACTAATTGGAGACTTATGAAATAAAAGAAAATATTCTGGTTAGATTGAACAAGAAAAAATAGTAATGCAAAATAAATCACAGTAAAGAATATTAAAAGGATATATTGTAGGTACAGTGGGAGTTATCAAGTAAATAGAAACAATACAGGGATGATTTTATGTAAATAAATAAAAAATCTTAAATGAAAAGGCCACATTTCTAGAAAAACTTGTCAAAATTGACATGAGAAGAATTAAAAAACCTAAATGAACCTATAATTATTAAAAATATTCAGTTAGTTATGGTAATCATTCTACAAATGAACCTGGATGATTTTATTAAGGAATTATACCAAACTTCCAAGGATTACATCATTCTAATAATATATATAACTTTCTGAAAAAAGATGAAAGATCAATATTACCAGCTCATTTTTATGAGTCTCAGTATAACTTTGACTCAAAACTCCACTCAAGAACATAGGTGCCAAAGTACCATATCAATCCAGTACATAAAAAAGATGATGAAAAAGCTGGACAACGATGTGAGTTGTTCCATGGCATTTTCCATGTTATACCCATATTAGATCTTTACATTACTGTTAAAGAAATTGAGACAGAGAGCACTGATAATTTTGAAACTCTAAAATTTTATAAATTGTATGTATCATTACATACTTACTGAAATCTTAACAGAAAATGTGACAAGGCAGTTAAGGAGGGTTCTGATCTCTAGTTTTCACCAATCATTCAGAAAAATTGTATTTGGGAATATCCCTTAAAATATTTCCTGCAGCAATAAAATGTTAGTAATCATGAGCTGAAAGTTTCTGCGGCAGGCTTCTCCTGCTGATGTTGAAGCACTGCTATGACTTGAAATAGAGATTTATGATTCCTGCTGGTCCAGGATCAAAGAATCAGGGGTAAGAATCAGCAGGGTATGTCACTTTGAGGAAAGGGAGCTATATAAAGTAATAAAAATACCCTGTATAAATTTTTCTCTCACGATTTTACCAAGAATAATTTTTCTTATAGAATGAGAAAGGAAATAATGCATGATGATAAGAATTAGCTTATAAATTCCTATGTTGAGAATTTCATATCACATTAAGTTGTGAATATTATAATAATACGGTTTCATGCCAAAACCACAGCAACAAATTTCCAAAACTTAAATATGGAAGAAAGTGTGGGCATACTATGAAAATAACCTATTTTAGTGATTCAAAATACAACTTGTTGTACCAAAATATCATGCATGTGACTTTTCAGAATGACATTCATTGTAGCAAATGAAGTACACCTATTTAAATCTTACATATTTAGTTTCATCTGACTTAAACTTGAAATATAGCTTATACCACTAAGTGTATGGGATACTGTTGTATGTATAAAACATTTTTAGAATTAGATTTTAATTCTTTTATTCTGTGGGAAATGTTTAAAATTTTCAGCAAGAAACACAAAGCATTCCAGCATTAAACATTATTTTTTTTCAAATCCTACTTCTAACTAGCAGAAGCACAATTTCTCATATATGGATAGTGGTAAATACTCACAAAATAAAAGAGCTACATTTTTGTACATATATCAGTGAGAAAAGTGAAGATTCTAACAGATTACCATATCGCTATTTTCATTCTTTCTAGTTTTCTGAAGCCTCGCTCCTAAATGAGCACTATATTTCCTCAACGGTTTCAAAGAAAGAGCATAGTAAGATCTGCACTATTTTTATCTTTTAATTAACAATAACCCTCAAAAATATTAGAGCAGGGGTGCAAGAATTCTCACCTGCCATGCGGGAGACCTGAGTTCGATTACCAGTCCATGCACTTTCTAAAAAACTAAGAAGCAAAATAAACAAACAAGACAAACAGACAAAAAACCAATAAATGGTGCTGCAATAATGGGATACTAACATGAAAAAACAGTGAAATGTGACCCTGCCACACAGCACACAAAAAAGAAAATATAGAGCAAAAATTGAGGGAAAATTCAGGGTGAGGATATTTACTATTTATTTATTTATTTATACCTTACATTACCTTATTTTATGGAAAATTTCAAACCTATACATTTGTAGAGAGAATAGTATAATGATTTCCCCTATAACCTAGCTTGTGTGCAGTTAGCTCACAATTTTGTCTCTTCTATATGACTACCCACTCTCTCCATCACCAATGAATTATTTTGAAGCAAATTCCATATAACAGGACATTATTTCCTACAGACATTTTGGCATGAACATTATAAAACATAAGGACTATTTAAAAAAATCATAACCAGAATGCTATTACCACATATAATATTTGGCAAAAAAAATCCTTATTACCATCCAATATTTAGAGAAAGTTCAAAGCTCTCTATTCCCCCATTGCAATTGGTTTGTACAAATCAAAGATCCATACGTTGCAGTTTGTTTAGCTATTTCATGAGTTTCTTTGAATCTGCAGATACCTGTTTTTTTTTCTTGTTGTTGTTTTCTTTGTGATTTATTTGCCCAAGAAACCAGTTGTTTTGTCTATTATATAGGGTTCCACAGTTTGCATTTTGCTGATTGGCATATTGCACTAATTTTTATGCTATTTCTCTGGCCTCTGCATTTCCTGTTATCTGGTTGTTAGGTATAAAATCTTGATATGTTTTTGGTTCAATTTTTCAGAGAATTTTTCATCAGTGATGTAAACATATCTGTCAGAAAAGATAAAATATCAATCTCTCTTCTTTCTCCCTCCCTCCACCTCTCTTGCTCTTGCTTTCTCACACCTCATGTGCTCTCTCCCCTAGACCCCCTTTTCCTTCTTTCTCCTTCCTCTTCTTACCTCCTTTCCTCTTTCCCTCCTTTTCTTTGTTATCTGCCACTGATTATAATAGCCCTGGTCCATCATTTCACTACACGTTTACAAATAAGAGATTTTCTAATTATATTATTCCTTCCCCAATTGCTAGCTAAATTATTTCTATGAAGATAAATTTTCTCTCCCCCTATTTCACCTACTATGAGGTATTAGACCTTTCGTGTAGCAGGAGGTATAACAGTAGCATGTACACCTTGCTGGGCTAGAAGGAAATCTCTAGAGAGTCATATGTCCATTGATGCTTACTCCCAGCCAGGGTAATAATGATCTGCTGAAAGAGGCAAATCCAGAATCATGGGCCCCCTTCTTCACCACTGCCCAGACAAATCGCACTTTGCTTGAGATAATAAATTGGAAAGATGACTGAGCTATTTGCCAGTTTCATTATATAGGGAATCTGTCACATCCCAGCCAGTTGTTGGGGGTAAGGAAATAAAGAGTGCTGCGTGATTATCTTTGCCACAGGGCATACATAAATGAATGACTTTCTGATATTAGTTCAACATGAGGCAGGAAAATTAGGTTCTTGGGTGGTGATCTGGACTCAGCAACGAGGGGAGAGGGAACAAGAGGTCTGATGGCAATCCAGCAGTTAGTTGGCCAGATTCCCTGCCACAGTGATGGCCTGGTTCAGCTGGATGAAGGTGTCTCCTTTCTAGTTGCTGCCAGGTCGAAACTAGAAAAAAAGAAGGAGGGGTGGTCACAGGTTGGTTATGCAACCACTTCCTTTGGAAACAGGTTTCTCAAGTCTATTTGTAGTAACTTATCCTTGCCTTCTAAGACTCTGTCCCTTGTTTTGAGCTATAAACTGACCCTCTTCACATTGATCTGAATGCCTTATGGGAGTCGTCAGGACTCCTTGAAGGTACCCATGACCATTCCCAGCAGGACTGGTGGCCTAAGCAGGGAAAGGCACCACCCACTAACCTCCAGTAATGTGTGTGTCAGGCCCTAATGGTCCAGCCCAAAGGACTGTCACCCCGTGTGTTGTAAGCACTTCTAGGTCCACTTTCGTCTTTCCACAACTCTGCCAGGTGCCCCCAACCCACCACCATGCTGGGAATCATGTGGAGGCTTAAATGGTGCAAAAAACGGGATCATCCCCTGATAGTGGCTGAAGAGGAGAGTGCCAAGTGGTATGTCCTCCTCTTCCTTTTGGGCCCAGTCCTCGAACTTGATGGGAATAAGTGTAAAAGCACAATATATCCCAGGTTCCTCCCACACTCTTGTCCCCTCCTTGTTCTAGGAAGTGGAATAAGGCTGTGTTTCTCTTCTGGAGAACTCTGAGTTCAGCTTCCAGAGGGCCCAAGTAAGGTGGACAGTTCCTCCAGTAAGAGAGCTGATTGTGTGTAGATGTCAAAGCTACTTCTTCAGGTGGTCATAAAAGTTCTCCACAATGCTGGCTGCCTGTGGGTGGGGGGTGATGTGAAGGTTGCATCCAATTCTGTGAGTCTGGGTTCATCATTGAATGGATTCTGCAGTAAAGTGGAATCCTTGGTTAGAGAAAATGTCTGGTTACCCAAAGGGGTGGCACAGCTGCTTTTTAAAGGTATTCCATATAGGTGCTTCATTTGCACAATGAACTAGAAAGGCAAGACTATAGCTGAATAGATGTCTACTATAACCAAGGCATTGGACAACTTGGAGTGGTGGAAGAGGATTGAGGTAGTCCACTTCCATGGGCAGGCTGATGAGTTTCCTCTGGGAAGAGCTCCTAAATGCTCTTTTGTGCTCTGCCTAGTAGTTGACATCTCCTGTATTGATAAATGACAGACTTGGCCTCTCCTAATGAGAGAAGCACTCTGTGTTCCTGGGCCCAAAGTCTCATAGTGTTGGAGTTGCCATGTCCTGTCCTGTGGTGGATCTACCCAGTGGCAAAAGCAGCCATGGGAAATTCAGCTATTTCACAGATGGCACCAAAGGCAAGCTCATTGTTTTCATCTTTTGGACAGTGTTCATCTTTTGCCTCTCTCCCAGGAAGACCTCCAGTCTCATTGGGGATGAAAAGCAGCTCAGGGCCATCATTCACTGGCTAGGTCATTTCAGTGATGTTCATCGTGTTACAGGCCTTGGCCATGTCCTTCATCACGACAAACAAAAATGGTGCCTTTTCACACCTCTCCTTATTTCCAAAGGTCTCTTCCCTACATTAGGGAGCCTTTGATTTTCTAATCTTGCTCTCTCCATGAACCTTACAAGACAGATAAGTCCTTAGCAATGGCCTATGAATCCGTAAACAGGTGCTTGGGTCCATCTGTGCCAGGGGTAAGAGGATTGCTTGTAAAATGGCCACTTTATTTTCAAGTGCCAGAGTGGTATACAGTCTGCCTGAAGCAAGGGAAACAGCAGCTACTGCCACTGGGCACCAGATGGGTTCAAGTTGTCGGGTCCATCAGTGAACCAGTGCTGAGCATCTAGTGGGGCGATCCTCTGTCTGGGTCCCCAGCATGCCAGTGCAGGGAGGCAAGTTTTCACATTTGGTGTTGAAACAGGCTCATTGTTGAGGGGCACCTCTGCCACCTGCTCTTTGCAGGTGTGTCGCCCACTGGGGGCCCAGGCAAACAAAATCCTGACTGTCCCGCTTCCTCGTGATGATATCCTGCTGTTGTGCATCGCCTCACTTACTGCTCTAGGGCGTAGTGGGGACCTCTGGCCTCAGGAGAACCTAGAACTGCAGGAATACTTTCCATTTCCATCAAGACCCAATAGCACAGCTGAAGCTGCCTCTTGAAGAGGGAGTAGCCCTGGGCTTCATCTGGGAACTTCTTGGTCCAAAAACCCAGGGGTCTGCAAATTCCTGCTGCTTCTTCCTTCTGCCAGAGAGACAAGTCAGCTTGGGCCTAGATGAGCTGGGGGAGGGGGTCCTGCCACTGAGGGTTCCCTCCCTGATAAACAGCTGGGACTGCTCATTCAGATTTTGGGTTTAAGGTCAGGCTGTTCAAGAGACCTAACATCTCAACCAGGTTTTGAAGTAGAAACATATTGAAACATCTGCTCACACAGAAAACGAGGGAGGGAGGTGAGGGTGAGAGATGGCAGCTGAGCACGTCCATCATTTCCCCAGCAGACAGACATCCCTGAGGTTCCTGGAATTGCATGGAATTTGAAAATGGTAGTGATAAGTACCTCAATTTATACCAGGCACTGTGCCACATAGTCTTATGTACATTATGTTTTCTTTTTATAATAATTAAATTAGGTTAATATTATCATCCCAGTTTTATAGGTGGAGAGATAAAGTTGAAAAATAGCACAGTTCTCTCAGTTTGAAAGTGGTGGAGAACTTTCTAAGCACCAGATTCTTAACTGTATGGCATCACCTCCCTAACCAAGGACATACCTGCGTCTCTAAAAATAAAAACATAACCTTCAACTTATAACAGAGGACAAAACTATTCAGCAAATGAAATAAGGCATACAATATTAAAATAATAGGCTAAAAATTTTTAAACTTAAAAAGACTTTATAGTGTGTATAACTAATTCTAGGTTGTAACGTAAAAGCAGGTTAGGCTGCAAGAACCATGTTAAATGATCTTGGTGAAATTGAGATTAAGGTAATTTAAGAAAAAAGAACATAAGATTAATTTCCCTTTGACCCAACTTTTCCAGCTCTGATTATAGAAATCAGTTTTACTAACAATATTCAGCCTTCTTAAAATGAGAAAAATTATTATTTGATTATACCAGATCTACTCTAGAAGCTTTCATTTATCTTTCATGGGATATAAATTTTGTTGTAAAATAAATTTTCTATGCTGTTTATCTGCTCCTAAATTCATTTCTTTACGTGCAGGTATTCTAGGCTGGTGCCACTTTATAGTCTATTAGCATAAAATTTCACTTCTTGTACTTAATTTAAAAAAGATATGCTATCAGTTCTTGTCTATATGTTGAGTACTAGCTAAAATAATTAGGTTTCTGTTTAAACATGATTTTGTAATATTCCATGAGCTCTTATCTGTTGCGTTGCTTTTGCAACTCACCTCTAATGCCTGAATGCTTGTAAAAAAATTTACTTGCTCCCCATTTTGAAAAAAGAATGAGGGATTCAAATTCTAATTATAACATTATAAATGGAAAGTTGATATGGAGATAAATTATCTCCAGGACTGAGACCATTTTTTTGACAATCACAAAACAGAATTATTTGACCTACAAATGTCTTACCTCTTTTCTGATTTTCTAAGGAGCTCATTTGCATTTCCAGGAAGATTCTGTTCTATGTGATTTTGTGCTTTCTGTACATTTTTAATGTAGGCAAACTTTACCTTACTTTTACCTTTCCAAGTTTATTAAACAGTAGGTTATTTTTAACTCAATTCATCATTTATTCTACAAGAAGAATGCTATAAATGGCAAGGTCTCTGGGCAGGTCTAATGAAACCTTTTTCGTCCATAGGAAAGAAAAGAGGAGAAGAGAAAATGGTTGTTAAGGATACAGTGTGAGCATGGCATTGTGCTAGGAGCTAAGAGTATTTCACTTTGTTTTCAGAAAATCCCTGAAAAGCCCAGGAATTATCATTCCCATTTCATAATAGATATGGCTATATATCGATAATTTCATTGCATGTTCATTTTATTTATATATAGACCAATTTGTCTGCCTATAATCAAGGTTATGCTATAAATAACCTACAGAATCTATTTACAAATTTTTCTAACTCAAATATTTGTGTGTGTGTGTTTTTTTTTTCCTTTACCCATCTTTTATATACTGTTACTGTGGGAACATGCTTTTGAAGATGCAGCAGCTTTAAAGATGAAAACCCATTTCTACCTGCCTCCATGTGCTTATTTCTCCAAGAACACTTTTGCAGATTGATGCAACTCTGAGAGAAGCAGGAGGGCTCCGAGCTCTCCTGCTTCTCACAGTCTTCATAGCAATACCTCCTGTGTCAAAGCGCCTCTCAAGGGCGTGGCGACACTGGTAGGGAATGGAGACAGAGCTGCTGCAGCTAGGGTGATTTTCAATAAACATCTTTCCAAACACATTAACTCTGGGAAATATTTTTCCTCTGTTTGAGAAAAGAAAAAAATGGAGGCTCTGGAAATTTAATTACATTGCACTGTTCCGGCTTTGCTAAGTTGAAACTACATTTTCCAGTACTCTCTTTCCCTGTGAGGTTTCAGGCTAGGCTTAGCCACAGGAGATTTGGAAAGCAGAGCTGAAGTAGCCACCACTCCTCCTCTTTGAAGTCAGCGCAAAGGGCCAGGGGCTGCTGCAGCCCGTGCATGTTTTGCTGCTGTACTGGCTCACTTTGATGGTGTGGGGCCAGTCCGCAGGGACTCTCACCCAAGCCCAGGCTCTTCCGTGAACTTCTCCCAGTCCTGGACTAGGTGGGTTTGCAGATCCATGGTGAATGCCACCAACTTCTACCTGTAACCAGGGTCAGGCAGTGAAAGAAGATTCAGTTTCTACTTCGTCTTTGTGGGTTTCAGTTTTTCCTCATGGGTACCAAACTGAGTTTGTCCATCTCCATTTCCAGTCCAGCTTTTCTTCTTGACTGCCTGTCCCCTGACTGACCTCAGACCACTGCAGACGCAGGGCACAAGCTGTCCTAGAGGGTCTCCCAAAGTCTCATAATTGTGTACGCCCTAATCTCCCTAAGAAATGTCTTATTCTATGTCACTCAAAATATTTCATTTCCTGATAGATCTTGAAATAATATACTTGCTAGTTTTTTATAAAAAGCATATGTAGCAGAAGTTGAAACTTCAATCTGCTGTAAATGACATCTGCTCTTCCACTGAGCAGAGTGGATATTTAATGTGGAGAGGGGAAGGAAAGTAAGGGGATCTAATCCCCCCGTCTGTAATAATTGAAGTGACTGTAGCATCTTTCCCAGACCATGTCCTTTCTTTTGTTCTCTAGGTGCAGATGTATCAAGGGAATATATGACTGTTGCTAAACTTCATGTTGGACCACCAAATGCACAATGTTCTAAGCACCTCTATTGTACATACCACTACTCATCAATACGGTAAAAAAAATTATATGGACTGAGAACTTTATTATTTTAAGGCATCACAGTAAAGCTTTTTTAATGTCAAATTACATAGTCACTCAAAATTTTCAAGTTTCAGTAAATGTACTTTTGCAGCTATAATCTCTCTGCATCTAGGTGATTTTGGTCTTTCAAATGGTTGAGAAACTTCTTTAGTGGGCAGTTAAACCCATTTATGTTCTGAGTGACCAATTTGTGGGTTATATTACCTGCCATAATATTCCCATTGTACATAATGTATATTTGATTTAACAGCTATAATCTCTCCAAAATGCTGTTTCTCAGTCAATTGTTTTTATGGACTCGGAATTCCAGAGGGAGTCTTCCCGGAACTTTGCAGCAAATGATTATCTAAGGGTACTAAATCTGCTCTAAAATGTCCATAGCGGTTATTGATAACATTGTCACACTATAAATGTCTTTACATTTTACTTAAAATCCCTGGTTTATCCATGTGGAAGGTTAAGTCAATCTGCTCGTACCTAAGGCCCCAATATCAGGCCAAAAATATTGCTATTTAATGATTTAATAATCCATAACTCCTCTTAGGAAGTTTTTAATGGACCTTTTTTTATCTTTAGAGACATAAGATTTTGCCATCAACGAAAAAAATTATTTCTCATTAGAACTTTTAAGATGAGTAAGCGTGACGTATCCATGTAACTTGAAGTAGTTAACGAAGTGATTTGATTCAAAGTTTCTACATGTGCACTAACAAGCATTTCTAGTATTGGAAAAACTCCTGTCTGTGATATTGCTAACAGCAGAAGTATGCTCAGTTAGACCATTATTCATCCCATTTTATCTTTGCTTCTATAAAATGTATGGGTAGGTCTTGTTGACTCTCTTTCAGTGTCCCTTCCCCTTTCTTCTATTGGGATAGCACTTTTAGCTGGGCACATGGTTACCCAGAATAAAAAATACAATTCACAACCTTTTTTGCAAGTTGGTTTATCCTTGGAACTAAGTTCTTGTCCTTAGGATCTCATGTGGCTCTTCCTGGAACTTTCTTTAAGGTGCAGTTGGAGGAAATCCTTCTCCCTCTTTCTTTCTCTTTCAGTTCTGCCATCCAGAATGTGGACCTGCCTCATTGGATCATGAGACTAAAGATGACAAACTAATTTTAAGTAAAAAGAAGCTTGAATTCATGAGGATCTCTTAGAACAAAACCAACTGATCTTCTCTGGGATGCCTATATCCAGGGTTCTATATGAGGGAATAGTGACATTCTATATATATGCTTATTTTAATTTGCAGGCTCATCTCAGGTATCGCATAACCTGTCTGATGTAATCATTATAAACTTAAGAATTATCAGTGATGACTTTGATGTTAATACACCTGACTTTTTAAATGCAGTTTTATTGAAATGCATTCACACACCACACAAACCATCCAAAGTAAATGATCACTGACTCACAGCATCATTGCACGGTTGTGCATGCAAACCCATGTTCAATTTTAGGACATTTTCGCTACTCCAGAAAGGAAATAAAAATGAAAAATAAACCCAAGTCCTCCCATACCCCTTCCCCTGGCCCCATTATTGACCCATAGTACTGGTATAGTACATTTGTAACTGTTGATGAAAAAGTATTAAAATACTACTGCTGACAATAGTTCATAATTTACAATAGGTACATTTTCCCCATATATTCCTCTATTATTAACTCCTTGTAATAGAGACACATTTGTTCTAGTTCAAAATAACTTTTTTTTACATTTGTATAGTTAATCACGGACGCTGTCCACCACAAGCTTTACTGTGTCATATGCTCCCATTTTTTAACCTCCAGCTTTCCTTCTGGTGACATGCATGACTCTAGACTTCCCTTTTCTGCTACACTCACACACATTCGGCACTGTTAACTATTCTCAGAATAAAGTGCTATTATCAACTCTGTCCATTTCCAAACATTTAAGTTCAGCCTGGTTAAACATTCCGCATATGTGAAGCAACCACTCCCCACTCTTTATCCTCATTCTACATCCTGCCAATCTGTATTACACATTTTATGTCTATGAGTTTAACTGACATTCTGATGAATATATTAGCTAGAATATCTAATATGTTGAATATAACTATTAACCAACTGTCAAACCAAGTCTCCAGGACTTTAATTGAAAAAATAGAGCTAAATATCTAGCCTGGTAGCAATGTAGCCTGAAAGCAATATGAAGTATTTATATAACGGAAATAAAGGTGCTGTTTCTTCCTTGAACTTGCTTAAATGAGATTCAGTTTGGACTTAGTTTTCTATAAAAACAACTTTAGTGTCAACATATACAATGAAATCTCACACAAAATAGATATTCAATATTAATAATAGCTTATATGTATTAAATACACTATGGGGCAGGTACAATTTTTAGGACTTTTACTTTATTAAAATATTTAATCCTGCTGAATCAAGGAAAAGTTAACTTAAAAAAAAAAGATAAAAAGTCAACTTAAAAATGGTGGGGTGGGTGCAAGGGTGCTTCAGTGGTAGAATGCTTGTCTTCCATTCAGGAGACCCAGGTTCGATTCCTGGACTATGCACCGCCCCCTCCAAAAAAAAATGGTGGGAAAACTTTGTGGCATTTTTACTTGCCCTTGCCTCACCCTCCTTCTCAAGGTGGTAGCAGTCTTGAAGATGGCAGCACACATTCTCAATTGTAGGATCCTCTATAAACCTTTTGCTATTTTCCAGAGTTCTGATAAAATTGATTCTGAAAGTTTTTGCTTGATTTTTCAGTGTTACTGTAGAGCAATGGGCCTTTGAAGCCACCTACTTCACTATTTTCTCTGAGGTCATCATATGGTTTAATTTTTACATTTAGCTCTCTGATCCATATAAAGTTTATGCTGGTATACAATGTGAAGTACAGATTCAATTTCTGTTTCTGCCAAATGACTATTTGGTTATCCCAACTTCATTTATTAAAAAGTGTATCTTTCCCGAGTGTCTTGAAATGCCAAGTTTATCTATTTCTAGATTTTATCATTTGTTTCACTGATTTGTCTATCCATGTACCAATACTATACTGTTTTAATT
>PVIY010050048.1:0-16395 GCA_004026745.1 Myrmecophaga tridactyla
TTTTCGTGTTTCTGCCTTAAAGGAAAAGATTTCAGTCTTTCCCCATTAGGTATGATATTAGATGTGGGTTTTTCATATATTTCCTTTAACTTGTTGAGAAAGTTCCTTTCTATTCCTATCCTTTTCATCACCAAATGATTTTGAGTCTTGTCAAATGAATTTTCTGCAACCATCAAGATCATCGCATGTTTTCCTGCTTTGATTTATTGATGTGTATTGCATTAATTGATTTTTTTGTGTGTTGACCCACTTTTGCATACCTGGAATAAATCCCACTTGAACATGGTGTATAATTCTTTCAGTGAGCTACTGAGTTTGATTTGTGGGTACTTTGTTGAAGTTTTTTGCATCTATCTTCATTAAAGAGATTGGACTGTAATTTTCTTCTCTTGTTGTGTCTTTGGCTGTGATATTAGGGTGATGCTGGATTCATATAATGAGTTAGGTAGCTTTCCCTCCTCTTCAATTCTTGTGAAGAATTTGGGCAGAATTTTATTATTTTTTTCTTGAATCCTTGTTAGAGTTCACATGTGAAGCCATCTGCTCCCGGGTTTTTCTTTTGGGGGAACTTTTTCATGACTGATTCAATCACTTTACTTGTGATTGGTTTGTGGAGGTCTTCTATTTCTTCTCAAGTTAATAGTGGTTGTTCATCCTTTTCTAGGAAGTCATCTATTTTTTTAATTTTGTCTAGTTTATTAGCTTAAAGGGGCTCACAGTATCCACTTATTATGCCCTTTATTTTTGTGGAGTCAGTACCTTCTCACATTTCTGATTTTATTTATTTGCATTATCTTTGTGTGTGTGTGACAACTTAGCTAAGGGTCTATCAATTTTATTAATTTTCTCAATGACCCAATTTCTGGTTTTGTTGATTTTCTATGTTGTTTTCCCACTCTCAACTTTATTTATTTTGGTTCTAATCCCTGTTATTCGTTTCCTTCCATTTGCTTTAGGGTTAATTTGCTGTTCTTTCTCTAGTTCCTTTAGGTGAACATTTCATTCTCCAAGTTTTGCTCTTTCTTCTTTTAATATAGGTATTTTGGGCAATAAATTTCTCTCTCAGCACTCCTCTTGCTGAATTCAATAAGCTTGATATGTTGTGTTTTCATTTTCATTTGTCTCAAAATATTTACTGATTTCTACTGTAATTGCTTCCTTGGTCCACTAGTAGTTTAAATGTGTGTATTGTTTAATCTCCATATATTTGTGAATTTTTCAGTCTTCTGTCTGTTATTGATTTCCAACTTCATTTCATTATGATTCAGACAAGTGTTTTGTTTAATTTCAATGCTTTTAATTTTATTGAGACATGCTTTGTGACCCAACATGTGGTCTATCCTGAAGAATGATCCATGAGCAGTTGGGAAAATGTTTATCTTGATGTTGTAGAGTGTAATGTTCTATAAATATCTGTTAAGCTTAGTTCATTTATTGTACTATTAAACATCTCTGATTCCTTATTGATCCTCTGTCTAAATATTCTTTCCATTGATGAGAGAAGTGCATTGAAGTATTCAACTATTATTGTGCTAGTTTCTCCTTCCCCCTTCAGTGCTGTCAGTGTATGACTCATGTATTTTGGGGGCATACTGACTCAGTGTATAAATATTTATGATTGTTATGTCTTCTTGATGAAGACACCATTAAAGCATAGTGTCCTTTTTTCCTTAAATTGTTTTACATTTGAAGTCTAATTTGTTTTATCTTAATACAGTTACCTTTGTTCTTTTTTGGTTTTGTGTGTGTGAAAGTTCTTTTCCTAGACTTTCACTTTCAACTTATTTTACTCCTTGGGTCTAAAGTGAATCTCTCACAGATAGCATATAGATTGGTCCTGTTTTTACATCCATTCTGTCAATCTATGTCTTTTTATTATGGATTTTAATCCATTAAAAGTTAATGCTATTACTGTAAAAGCAATACTTCCTTCTACCAATTTGTCTTTGGAATGTCATATATCATATCTTATTTCTTTTCTCTCTCTCTCTTTACCCTTCCTAATAGTCTTCATTTCTACATTCTTCTCCTGCCTTTTCCTTACTGCCTGTAGTATTCCATTTAGTATTTCTTGTAGAGCAGTCTCTTGTGCACAAACTTTCCCAGTGTCTGTCTGCTTCAGTTTTGAAAGGCAGCTTTGCTGGATAGAGAATTCTTAGCTGACAGTTTCACTCTTTCAGTATGTTAAGTGTATCATATTATTGCTTATTCATCTCCATGAATTCTGCTGAGAAATCCTCACATAGACTTACTGAGCTTCTCTTGTATATGATGGATTGCTTTTCTATTGCTGCTTTCAGAATTCACTTTTTGTCTCTGATATTTGACAGTTTGATTAGTAAGGGTCTTGGAGTAGGTGTATTTGGATCTGTTCTATTTGGAGGATGTATCTTGTTCAAAGTGTTAGTTTGTTCTTTTGACTGGGCCATATGTTCCTTTTTCCTAGTGTGGCCTGTAACATTTTGCTGGTGGCTAGGCATCTAATTTCCTTGATTAGTTTATTCTGGAGGTGATTTTCACTCTCTTACTTAGGGTTTTCTTATTGGTTGGTTTTGTTCTCTGTCTGTTCTTTGGCATTCAGTTCAACTTATTCTAGATTTTTAGCATAGCTTCTGTTTAACTGATCAGAGTTTTTCAGCTCCTTGCCTATATGAACCTTTTTTTTAGGAGAGTGTCTCCAGATATAATTGACCCCAATCAAATTTTCTTGGACCCAACCAGCTCAAGTTTCTCCAAGGATGTAATACAGCAGGTTATCTGACTTTCCTGTAATGCTGCTAGTCTTTGTCCTTTGTCTATCCTGCCCAGCAGGTGGTGTTTGTCAGCCCAAAGCTCTTCCCCAGCATAAAGCTATGCAGTGCCTTTAATTCTCAGCAACCACTCTCCCTGCCAGTGGTGTGATTGAGACAGAGGCTGAAGTAAAATACAAGCTTAAGCTGTTTCTGTTTTCCAGACCCTAGGATTGGAATTCTCTGAAGAAGGGCTGCTAATTTTACCAAGCCCTGCTCCTTTTCTTGGGGAAGATATACCCTTGAGGGAATTATCTCCCTCACTTGATTCCTCACTATGTCTGTCAGTCCTAGCTTAACTCTGTCCTTGCCTGGATCCTGCTGACAATTGAAAATGTTTGAGGCTTTCTCTAATGTTCTACTTAGAATAGCTTATTTAAAAAAAATAAAAAAAGAAAGAAAAGAAAATCTTTCCAGGGCTATTTCCCATCCCTCAAGTTTCACTAGTCAAGAGCTGGAGTTGATACCCAGCTCTATGTGCCTCCTTTCCAGTACTCTGAGCTCAACTAACTCTAAAAGCCTCCATCTATTTTATTTTATTTTACCTTTTCCATTCACACCACTTCCACTCTGCCATAAGTGACCTCAGCATACTTTTTCTGCTTGCTCTGGTTCTCTCTGTGCCCTGAGCTTGTATTCAACAGTCCAAATTTGTTAATTAAAACTGCAGTTGGAGCTTGGCTGAGCTACCTTTCCTTGCTCCTAATAGAGACTGCCTAAAGATATGCCCTTTAGGGGATTATTTCCTTCATTTTATTAGTTACTTTGTTTCTCCAACATACTTTAATTTCATCCTAGCCCGGGGCAGTGCAGAGGCCTGAGAATGCCCACACTTCCATCTAATGGTTGGTGAAGTAGTAAAAAAAAAAGAAAGAAGTAAAGAAAAGAAATAAAGAGAAAAAAATTCCTTTTCCGACCTGGACCTCAGCCCCTTGGTTTGCTGTGCTGCTTTGAAAAGATGTATGTCCCCTAGAAAAGCCGTGTTTTAATCTAAATCCCACTTCATAAAGGCAGAATAATCCCTATTCAATACTGGATGTTTGAAACTGTAATCAGATCATCTCCCTGGACGATGTGATTTAGTCAATAGTGGTTGTTAAGTGGATTTAGGTGACAACATGTCTCCACCCATTTAGGTGGGTCTTGATAAGTTTCTGAAGTCCTATAAAAGAGGAAACATTTTGGAGAATGAGAGATTCAGAGAAAGTGGAATAGAATGGTATAGCCACAAGAAGCAGAGTCCACAAGCCAACGACCTTTGGAGATGAAGAAGGAAAGTGCCTCCTGGGGAGCTTCATGAAACAGGAAGCCAGGAGGAGCTATCAGATGATGCCATGTTCGACATGTGCCCTTCCAGATGATAGAGGAACCCTGACAGTGTTCACCCCGTGCCTTTCCAGGTGAGAGAGAAACTCAACTTCATTGGCCTTCTTGAACCAAGGTATCTTTCCCTGGATGCCCTAGATTGGACATTTCTATAGACTTGTTTTAATTGGGACATCTTCTCAGCCACAGAACTGTAAACTATCAACTTATTAAATTCCCACTTTTAAAAAGCCATTCCATTTCTTGTATATTGCATTCCAGCAGCTAGCAAACTAAAACATTTGCCAGTCAAGAACCAGAGTTGGTACTCAGCTCTTTGTGCCCTGTGTCTTGGGACATAGCCCTTTTCTGTATTTCAAGCTCTCTCTCTCTCTCTCTCTCTCTCTCTCTCTCTCTCTCTCTCTCTAATCATGTTCTCTTCTCTTCCAGGAGAGAGCTCTGGGTTCCTTTTATGCTTGCTCTAGGCTTATCTGTGTTCAGAGCTTATATTCAGCAATCTACATTTCTTAATTAATTCTGCAATTGGAGATTGATTGAGGTACCTTCCTTGCAACTAATAAAGACTGCTTCTTTTTCCCTCTGGGAATGAACTCCAAATCAGCTTGGCATGCTAGTAAGGGTGGGGCACCAGCCTCCATGAATTGGGAGTTTCGTAGTTCTGCACTGTGCTCTTGGCTATTTCACCCACTCCAGACTTGTGGAATGTGTGTCCAGTCATAGAAGTCCCCCATAGGGTTGTTCTATACAGTTTTTGGCTATTTACTAGCTGCCCTAGAGGACTAACTAAATTCCATCCTTCACAGTGCTTCCAGCTTTCCATTTCTCCTCTCTAGGTAAGAAAGCCCTAGATGGCATCTACTTCCAATAAGAGGCTCTTTCATCTACCTTGAAAGTCTGCTGTTTGGTATAGCCATATTCATCAATTATCTGCTAAATCTTTTGTATAACTTGCTGCAATTTGAAATCAGCACTTGTTCCTCCACCTTGTACTTTTATGCTACAGAGATGACTTTTTTCTTTAAACCTTATACACCAACCTCCGAGCATTTAAAACTTTCCTTTTTCAGCTTGTTCACTTCTCTCAGCCTTCATAGAATTGAAGAGAGGTAAGACCCTTCTCTGGGCTAGACTTAGGCTTAAGGGAATATTGTGGCTAGTTTGATCTTCTCACCAGCTCACTGAAATTTTCTTCATACCAGCAATAGAACTGTTTTGCTTTATTATCATTCATTTGCTCACTGGAAATTTAATTTTAATTTCTGTAAAGAACTTTTCCACTGTGTCCAGAACTTGCTTCACTGTTTGGTGCAAGAGGATTAGCTTTCAGCCTATCTTAGCTTTTGACATGACTTCCTCACTAAGCTTAATCCTTTCTAGCTTTTTATTTAAAATGAGAGAGGTGCCAGTCTTCCTTTTACTTGAAAACTTTGATGCCATTTTAGGGTTATTTTGCCTTGTTTACATATTGTTGAATCTCAGGAGATAAGGAGTCTGAGGAGAAGGAGAGAGGTATAAGAATGGCCAGTCAGTGGGGGAGTCATGATACATATAACATGTATCGATTAAGCTCACCATTCTATATGGGCATGGTTCATTGTGCTCCAAAACAATTACAACAGTAACATCAAAGATCACAGATCACAGATCACCATAATAGATATAATAATAATGAATAGATTTGAAATATGGAAATCACCAAATGTGACACACAATATGAAGTGAGCACATTCATTGGAAAAATGCCACTGATAGGCTTGCTCAATGTAGGGTTGCAACAAGCTCTAATTTGTAAAAACAGTGCAATGTCTGCAAAGTGCAATAAAATGAAGCACATTAAAATAAGATGTGCCTGTAGTCAAGCTGTTGAATGTCATGGACAAGGAGAGTTTTTCAGAAAGTTGCAATAAGAAAGCAATATGCTATATACAAGGGATCCCTAATAAGATTAAGTGTTGATTTCCTATCAGAATCATGTAGGCAAGACAGCAGTGGGAACAAATATTCAAAGTGCTGAAAGAAAACATGTGCAAACCAATAATTTTATTTCCAGTGAAACTTTTTTAAATTAAGACATTACCAGATAAACAAAAGCTAAGGAAATTTGTCACCACTAAACCAGCCATACAAGTAATGTTAAAGGTAGATCATCAAAAGAAAGGAAATTGCACTAGAAAATAGTTCAAAGTAGAATAAAGAAATAAGAACATCAGTAAAGTTAAAAAGTATGGTTGCAGCTGTACTGTTGTATATTTTTTATGTAATGCCAATTTTACTTCTTAAAGTTTCTAAATTTCAAGTGCAAAAACGTTATTGTAAATCTATCATTTTACATATACAATGTAGAAAAATATAAATTGTATGAAGTACAACCAAAAGTTGGGGATGTGGAGCGTATAAGAAGAGTGTATGCTCTTATGCTGGTTTGAAACTGTCATGTAACTCAGAGAAAACTTCCTCTTAAGTCTTCGTTCAATAGTGCTTGGTGTGACCCTTTTAATTGTTTCCATGGAAAGGTGACCCACCCAATTGTGGGTGGTAACTTTTGTTTAGGTGACTTCCATGGACGTGTATCTCCACCTATTCAAGGCTGGGTTGCTTACTGGAGCCATTAAAGAGGGAACCATTTGGGGGAAAACATTAGCACAGACAGAACTCACACAGCCAGAGATCTTTGGAGATGAAGAAAGAAAATGTCCCCAGGGAAGTCTCATGAAATGAGAAAAGAAAGCTAGCATGCATCCCAATGTGCCCTACTAGCTGATAGAAATGTCCAGAAGCCAAAGACCTCAACAGACACCAGCCAGGTGCCTTTCCAGCTGACAGAAGGGTTCCATATGGCACCAGCCTATCATGAGTGGAGGTAACCATGGCCTTAGAACTGTAAACGTGCAACTTATTAAATTCCCTTTTTAAAAGTCATTCCATTTCTGGTACATTGCATTCCTGCAGCTGTAACAAACTACAACACCACCAAATTTAATTTGGTATCAAATAAAATATGACTGCTATAGATTAAGGATGTTAAACTTAAGCTCCAAGGTAGCCACAAAAATATATAAAAAAATATATGCAGAAGGAAATGAGAAGGAACTCAAAATGTTCAGTTCAAAACAGCAAATAAATATGAAATTGGTCATTCATGGAGAATTCAGGACTTAGAAAGATAAAAGACTGACACAGACCAAATAACAAAATGGCTGAAGAAAGTCCTGTATTGTTATTTCAAATGTAAATGGAAAAAGGCAGAGATTGGCAGAAAGGTTAAAAATATGCAACTTAGCTGAATGCTGTTTACAAGAGACTGCCTTTAAATTCAAATACATAAGGAGGGTAAAAGTGAAAGGATAGAAAAATATATGCCATATAAATAGTAATCAAAAGACAGGTGCAGCAGTTTTATTATTATCAGGTAAAATGGACTTTAATCCAAATACTGTTATGAGGGACAAAGAAAGTCATTATATACTGACAGAGGTGTCAGTTCAACAAGAACATAAAAAGTATAAGTATATATGTCCTTGTTTCAGTTTATTGAAACTGCTGGAATTCAATATACCGGAAATGGGTTGGCTTTTATAATGGGGATTTATTAAGTTACAAATTTACAATTCTAAGGCCATAAAAATATCCAAACTAAATCATCAGTAGGAGGATACCTTCTATGAAGGAAAGCTGTTGGATCTGGGAAATTTCTGTCATATGGGAATGTGTCTTCTGGTCCTTTGTCCCTGGGTTTCATTGCTTTTAAGCTCCATGGTCCTTACTTGCTTCTCTGGGGACAGCTCTCTTAGTTCTCTGTGTCCTGTGGGTTTTTTCTTAGTGTCTCCAGGGACTTTCTATCTCTCTGTATCCTTCACTTAGTTTCATCTCTCTGGACTCTGACCTTTCTCTGCTATTCTGTCTTTTATCTCCAATAAAGGACTCCAGTAAAGGATTAAGGCCACCTTGAATGAGCTGGGTCACCTCTCCATAGAAGCAACCTAATCCAAAGTTCCCACCCAACAATAGATCTGTCTCCACATGGATGGATTAAGAGAGCATAATCTTTCATGTTGTACATAACAGCTTCAAATGAGCACAGCACCTACCTGCAGAATCCTCAGATATATGTAGCAAATGTTGACAATTTTGAAGGGAGAAATAATTCTACATTAATAGTAGGAGATTTCAATATCCTGACTAGACCAATTAGTCAGAAGTTCAATAATGAGGTGAAGGTTTGAATGATCCTATAAAATACTAGACCTAAAAGGCATATATAGAGCACCTCACCCAACAGCATTAGATACACATGCTTCTCTTGTGGATATGAAACATCATCCTGGCTAGACCATACATTAGCTCACAAAACTAGTCTCAATAAATATAAAAATACTGAAATTGCATCTTCTCTGAACACAATTAAATGAAGCTAGATCAGCGACAAAGATGGGGAATTTTAAAATTCAAAAAATATGTGGAAATGAAACTGCGCATTCTTAAACAATCAGTGGGTCAGACAAGAAATCATAAGAAAATTTGGGAAATATCTTGAGGTTAACAAAAATGAAAATAAAGATTCTAACACTCAGCAAAGGCACTGCTAAGAGGGAAATTTATGTCTAATGCTTACTTTAAGAAGAAAGACCTCACATCAGAGAACTAACCTCACAATGGATGATCTAGAAAAAGAAGCACAAAGTGCATACGAAGCCAGGAGGAAGAAGGAAACAATAAATATTACAGAGAAAATTTTAAAAGGTAATAAAAACCACTGTGGGCAGGCCATGGTGGCTCAGCAGGCAGAGTCCTCGCCTGCCATGCCAGAGATCCCGGTTTGTTTCCTGGTGCCTGCCCATGAAGAAAAATAAAACAATATAATGAATCAATGAAACTAAAAGTTGGTTTTCAAAAACTTCAATAAAATTGACAAATCCAGTATCTAGATTGACAAATGAAAAAGGAGTATACAAGTAAATAAAATAAGAAATGAAATGGTAGACGTTACTAGTGAATCCAGAGAGATAAAGGCGATATTAAGAATATCTCTTTTAATATTTTTATTAAATATTATTTTACCAACAAATTAGTTAACCTAGAAGAAATACACACACATATTACCTACATTGATTCAGGAAGAAATAAAGATCTCAACAAACCAATAATGTATAGATTGAATCAGCAATCGAAAACATCCCAACAAAGAAAAGTCCAGGACCAGTTGGCTTCACAGGGAAATTTTACCAAACAAATCCAAGAAAACATAACTCCAATCTTGCCTAAACTCTTCCAAAAGATACAAAAAGGAGGGAATACTACCTACTTCATTCTAAAAGGCCAGCATCACCCTTATACCAAAACCAGGTAAAGATACCATAAGAAAATAAAACTACAGACCAATACTCTTATGGAATACAGATGCATAAATCCTCACCACAACCCTAGCAAACTGAATCCAACAGCACATTAAAAGTTTTGCACACAATAATGATAGTGACTAAATGTATAAATTTAAAAAATGTTTGTGCATGAGGAAGAACAAAGGAATGTCATTACTGCAGGGTGCTGAAAATAGATGGTAATTAATATTTTAAAATTTCAACTTATGTGTGAGACTAAAGCAAAAAATATTTATTTGGTACAAAATTTATATTTTGACTAGTACATCTCCTAATGTAACTTATGTTGATAGCTTGATTGAACACCATAAGTATTTGGAATCTTGGGTAGGACATGAGATTTTGTTGGTTTGACCAGAGTGATACCCCGATGAATCCCAGAGTGATTTGATCAGTGAGTGGAAAAGTATTTGCAAAGTCCGCTTCAGGGAATGGTGAGAACAGGGAGAAATTCAACTTCCCCAAGTTGAATTCTTAATATTCTCACAAGCAGTATGGACAACCAAAGCTATATGCTGAGCCCCCAGTCTTGGGGTTTGTTCATATGAAATTTAACCCTGCAAAGGACAGGTCAAGTCTACTTAAAATTTAGGCCTAAGAGTCACATCCAATAGAGCTTCTTTTGTTACTCAGATGTGGCCTCTCTCTCCAGCCAACACAACAAGCAAACTCATCACCCTCTCCCTGTCTACGTGGGACAAGACTCCCAGGCAATGTGGGATGGAAATTCTGGAATGAGCTGAGACTCAGCATCAAGGGATTGAGAAAAACCCTAGAATGAGCCAAGACTCAGCATCAAGGGATTGAGAAATCCTTCTCGACCCAAAGGGGGAAGAGTGAAATGAAACCAAGTGTCAATGGCTGAGAGATTCTGAACAGAGTCAAGAGGTTATCCTGGAGGTTACTTTTATGCATTAAGTAGATATCACCTTGTTATTCAAGATGTAGTGGGGAGGCTGGAGGGAACTGCCTGAAAATGTAGAGCTGTGTTCCAGTAGCCATGTTTCTTGATGATGATTGAATAATGATGTAGCTTTCACAATGTGAGTGTGTGACTGTGAAAACCTTGTGTCTGATGCTCCTTTTATCTACCTTATCAACAGACAAGTAGATCATATAGAATAAAAATAAGGAATAGGGGGAACAAATGTTAAAGTAAATTTAATTTGAAATGCTAGTGCTCAATGAAAATGAGGGGTAAGGGGGATGGTATGTATAATTTTTTTTTCTGTTATCATTTTATTTCTTTTTTGTTGTCTTTTTATTTCTTTTTCTGAATTGATGCAAATGTTCTAAGAAATGATGAATATGCAACTATGTGATGATATTGAGAATTACTGATTATATATGTAGAACGGAATGGTATGTTAATGTTTTTGTTTGTTCTTAATTTTTTTTAATTAATAAATAAATAAATAAAAAGTTTTGCACACAGTGATCAAGTGGGATTTATCCCTGGTATGCAAGGGTATGAAGAAACTTCCTCAACATAATAAAGAACACATATAAAGGATCTACAGCTAATATCCTACTTAATGGTGAAAGACTAAAAACCTTCCTTCTAAGAGCAGGAACAAGACAAGGATACCCACTGTCATCACTGCTATTCAACATCGTACTGGAAGTTCTAGCCTGAGAAATTATATAAGAAAAAGAAATAAGAATCTTTCAAATTGGAATGAAGAAGTAATACTTTTTTGTTTGCAGATGAGGTGAACCTAGCCATAAAAATTCCACCCCAAATATATTTTAAAGGTACTAATAATAACTGATGATAAAATTATGATCTAATAAAATATTAATAAAATTAACAAACTGGAATTTAACTGAACCTTTTCCAGAAACTTATTTTTCTTTGTTATTACTTTAAATGTTTTCCCAATTAACTTACTCTGGTTCCCCTTATCTTCACAGTTATAATTAGACACTGTTGATTATATCCAGTATAGTATTCATGTATCCATCTTCTCATTCATATCTTTAATTCATTCTGACTTCCATCCAAACTCTATTACATGCTGTGCTATAAGCATGTTCTCTCTATATTTTTTAACACATTGCAATTGCTCACATATTTTCTTTCCCTGGGGTTCCATTCAATTAGGAAAAATACAGTCAGCATGTGGCTAATTTAAAGCAATATATTAGATAATATTGGAAACTAAAAGAAAATAAATAAAGCAGTGACACTGTCCTCAAGGAATTATTATACAATAGTTAAAAAAATGAATACACAAATAGCTCCTGTATAAATAAGTTTTATCATAGTAAAAGTCAAGATCTGATAAGAGCTTTAGTAAAATTCAGAAAAGATTTATAACACTTTGAAGAAAAGAAATTACTCTATTATATGGATCAGGTAATGTTTTATTAAAATGTGACATTTTAGTTTAATCTTAAATGTTGGCTGGACTTTGAATAAGAATAGATGGTGAGGTAAAAAAAAATTAAGTAGCAGGAATACTCTGAATGAGGCAGGGAAATGTAGGTATAATTAGAATAAGAAAAAATATATTGATGTTTTTTGCGTGTAGATGTTTTAAAGAGGTAGGAAAAATGGCTAGATTGGATTTATGGCTTGGACAGTTAGGATGTGGGACTAAGGAAAATAGATTTTATTCTGCTGAAAATGTGGTTCAGTTGGTAGATTGTTGGAAAGAAAATCATCTGTACATACTTCAATATTTTAGTGGAATTTAAGTTGATCAGACTGAGTATCAATGTAATTATTATTGGAATTGAAGACCTGAGCTACAGTAGTTTCTTTTGAATTAAAAAGAAAACTCTTAAGAGGGCAATGTTGTCCCTCATAGCTATTCTATTAATTCTTCAAATGGAAGCTCAACTGCCATGTTCTCCATTAAGTTTTCTCTCATCCGTTCTCCTGTCTTTGAACTTTGAAAACATAATGTTTTCTCCCTTTTTAAAATTAATTTTATTTGAATTATAATTATTTATTTAATCTTATCACCCTTAATAATTTTTAAGAAATAACCTAAAAATGAAATTTTCATGTTCTGTTAGTTCTGAGTACAGGATTGTGAACTAGGAGGCAAAATTGCAGTGGCAAATGTTTAACACTATTATAGTAGGAGAAAATGGCTTCATTCCTTTATTTTATGAGTGAAGAGATTTTGTTCATGGTGCATAGTGCCTACCAACCTATGTCTACATTAAAAGGATAACAATAAGTAGCTAATGGGGTAATTGAAAGATTAAACGAGTTAATGCAGCCTAAACACTTGGAACAGTTTATTAGATGTTAACAGGTAGATAATGGGATAGGACTTTAGATGTTCCATCTGCTCTCTCTCTAAAACCGACTTAATATATATTTGTCATATATATACAAATAGTAGTTTAAGTATTTTAATAAATTAAATGAGTTTAACAATAAAACCTAGAGGTCTGCAATTTTGGTTTTTTGTATCATTTAAATGAGCCTGAGCATAAAGAAGAAACGATAAGCAAAAATTAAAAAGTAGTTGCTATCACAACAAATATAAGATAAACCTTATTTTTACCTTAATAATTTGCTATTTTTAAATCATATAAATATAAATAGTTATAAGAGAAAACACATTTAAAATCAATGTAAAAATAATAATGTTAACATATTCCACTATTTTGTAGAACCCTTTATCAACCTTTGAGGAAAGGTGAACTAACAAAATATGTATTTCATCATGATATGTTCAGTTATTAAAGTGACTGGGTGATCATTGAGTTACCAGAAAATGATGACATCTAAATGGCCTTAAAATATTTTCATCAGCAAAAAGTAAGGGTTATGTTAGTATATATATATATAGCAGAGATCTAAATATGTTTTTTTATTATAATATTAGATGATAAACTTGCTTTTCATAAAATAGCCACGACAAGAAACTTTTAGGATTTTGGTATAATATTTGTCTGGAGACTCACACCTGAAAAAAAGGAAAATATAAAGAGAGTCATAAAAAATACTATTTTATTAGCGTGTGACAGAAATTTACTGAATAACATTAGCATTCTTGACTTTTTTCAAAAAACTTTCTTCACGTGTCTCCAACAAATGATTTTGGGGTAAGAGAGAGAATTAGAGTGGACAATAAAAAGAGAACAATTTATACTAGGACAGCACTGATGAACTGATTTCAGTTCAAGTTGTCATCATTGTGGTAAAAGAAGTATGGTACTATTCTTTGGTTGTCTGTATTAATTATAATATAAGGAAATATTTGTAAAGCTAGTTGATTCTGTTATCTCACAGAGGACATGAGAATGTGGCTTTTGTAGACACAAGTTATCATTAAGGAATTGTTTTATAATGGTCATCAAATGATAATGCTTTTTTGGTCTTCTCATTTCTACAGTTTCTCCTCTACTTTTGGACATTTGTAGTATTATTAATAGTATGTTCTGTAGATACACATTATTAATTGTTACAGATTTTCTAAAACCTTTACTCATAAACCACTGGAAAAAATCAATTGCCATATGGGACAATTGAGATGCTAATCCAAATTTAAATTTATAGAGGCAATATTATTTATTTCTGGATTATGGAGAATTTTGCAAATTTTCTAGATGAACTTCAATATGAAGAAGTGATTTTTAACAATTATCTATAATAAATTGATGCAGCATAGATAAATTGGCAAAAATACTAGAGTCACAAATAATGGTTCATGTTACTATAACAATGTACTTAAAATTATTTTGGCAAAACTCTAAAGAAATGTTGATGAGTTTATGCTTCCCTATGCTTGACCTAGCCAAGCCAATTATTCAAGTTAATTATTTCTGTTTTTCTTTTTTTTTTTTTCGTAGGGGCAGGCACCAAGAATCAAACCCAGGTCTCAGACATAGTAAACAAGATCTCTGCCACTGAGCCACCATTGCCTGCTCTAGCCAAACCCTTTTTTTTTTTTTAACACATGACAGTGGACATACATGTTCTTTCTAAACTTCTTGCCTCCTAAAAAAAGGCACACAAATTTGAAAGGAAGCTGGCCCACCTACACTTTATATACCCATAGCATCACAACAAAATCCCTTTGATTTGTGAATAAGCTATTATTTTAAAAAGTGTTTAGTGATTGGAAAGTCAATACCTCCTATTTCATTATTGGACTGCATGGTAAATAAAGCTATAATTCATATTAAGACAAATTTTGTCTTCCTGAAAATTTTCACTCACCAATTTTCTGCACCTGTGTTCATTTTGAAGAAATTGAAATTTTCTTTCACAGGTTATCCTTTCAATTTTCAACAAGAAAATCATGTCCATTTCCTCAAATATCTCCAGTTTTAAATTCCCTGTTTTTCAAACCAATATATGCATGAGATTTAAATAAATAGGGGTTTAGTTATGCTCCAATTTACAGACCACATTTTAGAGAAAAAAGTCTCAGAGAAACTACTTGAATTTGGCCACACTGTGACACATCCTTTCTTCTTAGATTAATGAAATGAATAGGTTTAAGATTGGTGAAATCTATGAAATTCGTTAATCTGAAGACGAGCACAAAGTACATAATTTCACATTTTATGTTTTAAATTCAATTTTTTGCTTAATTGTAGTTCAACATCCAATAAAAATCTGATATACTTCATTTTTTAAAAGTATATCTAGTTCTAAAATTCAGTAACATCAAATTTAGATTTTTAATTTCTTCTTATATTTGACATGTTGCTTTATTCTGTCAGCATCCTTTAGAATCTTAATTCCGTTTTGATTTAAGAAGCTTAGTATTTCAGTTTCATGTCATCAATATGGTAAAATGTTTCCTTGTTTTTAGGAATTAATAAAAATGCTGATAAGATAGGGATAAAGATTATTATAACTTACGCATAAGAGCTTCAACAGTGGAGTCCTATTGAATGGATTGGAATACCATTTCCATAATTTATTAGCTGTATGAATTGTGACACATTTATTCACCTCCTTCTACACAAGTTTTCTTATTTCAAAATTTGAATAATGATAGCCCGTATTCAAAACAAATCAGGGAAATGGTAGGAAGTTGTGGCAAGAGTAGCTACAGTGGTGTGTCATGGGTTCAAAGGTTCAGGGCACCACAGAAACTTTCTACAAAGAATCCTTTTATTGTACAGAATAAAGACTTCAGGAAGGGCAAATTTCCTTATCTCTTACATAGCACAAGAAGTCCAAAAAGCAGGGGAAAAAGTTCCATGGGGGGTCCACATTGCATTGGAGAAGAGACACCACTCATACAAAACCATTGTTTGGGTATGGTTTTGAACTACAGGCTTGCCACTGAGAATTTCTGTTCTGATAAGCATTTCAAGATGCTTTTTCATGATTGCTGGTTGAAAAATATGGCAAGGTCTTTTTATTAGATGTAATATCTCCACCAGATTGTGGATGTCACACAACAATAAAACAGGTGAGAGTAGTGGAAGGCTAGAAGATGGCTGCTTAGTTCTCTGGCTCCTTCCAGAGAAGGAGGTGGCTGTAGGTGAAGCCAGGGAGATGACCACTTTACAGGTCCCTATGAAGTCTTAACAGAAGTCAATCAATATTACTTTAGATAAAGCAAGAGGAAATTTATCTAGACCTGCTCTGTCTGATAGAATTTTCTATGATAGAATTGTTCCATGTGTACACTGTACAATATGGTGGATAGTAGCCACCTGAGGCTATAAGGCATTTGAGATTAGGCTAGTGTGACTGACTGAATTTTTAATCAGTTTATTTTTAATTAATTAGTGTTTAAATAATAATAAACATAAGCCATTTGCTATTATATTGGACAATACAGATGAAGACAAAGAGATGTGTGCATATACTGGGTAATAAATATTTATCTTCAGTCTTCTTGATGAGAATTAGAGATGTAAGTTCATTTTAGCACAATTTAGGTTTATAATCCTAAATACCTATATAATCTTTG
>PVIY010050049.1:0-16403 GCA_004026745.1 Myrmecophaga tridactyla
TGTGTGTGTGTGTGTGTGTGTGTGTGTGTGGCAGGGGTGGGGGGGTGCGGGATCGGGCTCAAGGGAACATATGGTCAGAGAAGTGTTTGGGGGCCAGAAGTTCAGGACTTTAAGAAATTAGATTGGATGAGTTACAACCCAGTTCCTGAATTAGTCATTTTGCTTCCTTTCTTAATGGATTTCATCATAGATTTGTGAATTTCCCTGAGCATTTGACATTTTTTCCCTTGTTTTGATTAGCTTGTTTGTTTGTTTGTTTGTTTACTCATTTATTTTCCAATTCTTCAGTGTTCCGTTAATGAAAGGTTGTGAGATGGATAGCAACAGCAAGGCTCAATGATTGTTTAACGAGTAATAAACTGACAGGGCAGTCACACAAGCTTGTCATGGGAAGCCTATTCTGCTATCTGAACCGAACATGGCAGAGCTGGTTTATTTAATTAGAAGCTGTTTTTACTGGAATTCTTCCAGGAGGACAGTGGGTGTATTCTATGGAGTTTCAGGGCTCCTTAGATTTCAGAAGGTTCATGGATAGAAATTAAATAAAAGGGGACAGTTAAAATAAAACCTTGGAAACTCTTATTTTCTCCAGGAGCCTACGTTGACAACTTCAGCTCTTTTGGAGATGAGTACCTTTATCCTTAGAAGTAGGCAGATATAAATTACATGAAAATGTACTGACTTCCTTTGGTGTTTTTCCCAGATTTAGAAGACACATCTTGCCATTTCTTGATTAATTGCTACATAGAAGTTGCAGAGAGGCAAGCTTGGCTCGACAGAACGAAGGGCTCGCGTGTGATTGTGGGAAGACAGCCAAGCTGGGCGAGGAGGATTTGGGCTCCAGTCTCAGGCACAGAGTGATTCTTAGTGTGGCCTTGGGCAGATTGTTTTCTTCTCCGGGCTCCAATATCCTCGTCTATGGAATGAGAAGGGGACCTTTGTGTCTCCTTTTAGCTGTCCCATTCTGGAATTCCTGAACACATCAATGAGAAAGCTGCTGAAAAAGGAGTGCCCAGGCAAGGCCTCCCTTGCGGGCAGAAGAACAAGGATTTCAGATCATAGAACTTTTATCACTGAAAACAGAGAACTTTACAAATGTATTCTAAGTAAATAACTATACATGAATGCAAAGACTTAGTGAGGCAATGGAAATAATGCTAGAAGGCTCTTTGAAAATTCTTATTTTGAGAGTATTAAATGAGTTCCTGAGGGTAAAGTACTTAACATATACCTTCTCATTCCTAAGAATAGTAGGATAGGTTATTTAGACCAACCCTCCTGCTGAAAGCAGCTAAAAATATAGATTACAATATGTCTTAAGAGCATTGAAGAGATGTCAAGAAAATAAGAAATGACCAGGCCAAGTAAAGGGGGAAGTGAGATCTAGAGCAATCAGTGAGAACAAAACACATTTTTTATCTGAACACCATTTGCTGATGGCTCAAAATTAGAAGTTTTGTTCTAGAAGCCTCAAAAGGTGAGCAGGACAGAAGTCAAAACCCAGGACTATAATAAACTAAAACACCCAAAGTCTTTACTCTTACAATGATTTTTGGTTCACCCTCATAGAATTATAGCCTGGTTCCAATTTCCAGGGTCCTCTTCTAGACCCTTGCTGTTCAAAGTGTGGTCCATGTATGCCTATTATCAGCCCAGCAGGGAGCTTGTTAGAAATACAAATTCTCAGTCTCTACTGTGCTGATTTGAAATTGTTATGTACCCCAGAAAAGCCATGTTCTTTTAATTCAGTCTTGTGGGAGCAGAGCTACTGTTGGGTAGAACATTTTGATTAAGTTGTTTCCATGAAAATGTGACCCTGCCCATTCAGGATGGGTCTTAATACACTTACTGGAGTCCTTTAAGACAGATATTTTGGATAAAAGCACAGACACTTGGAAAAGAAAATGCCCCTAGAGATGCTAAGCCAAGAGATGAAATCCAGACTTTGCCCCGGAGAAGCTAAGAGAGGACCCATAGATGCTTAGAGAGAAGTAAAACACCACAGGAGAAGCTAGAAAGACCCACAGGAGCTGAGAGAGCCATTTTGGAAACCAACCCAGGAGAGAACGGTCAGCAGACATAGCCATGTGCCTTCCCATGTGACAGAGAAACCGTGGATGCTATGGACCTTTCTTCAGAGACAAGGTATCTTTTTCTGGATACCTTAATTTGGACATTTTCATGGCCTTAGAACTGTAAATATGTAAGCTAATAAATCCCCATTGCAAAAGCCAACCCGCTTCTTATATATTCTGGCAGATTTAACAAACTGAAATACCACGCTAGACCATTTTTATCAACATCTGGATTTCAGCAAGATTACTGGTAGAAGCAAAACCAAATCCTCTCAGGAGGAAAATACTTCCACTGTATGCCTAAAATTATTCCTGGAAACAATTTTCCTGGTACAATTTTTAGTAAATAGTCAAACAAGGCACAAAAGGAGATTAGGATCCATGAAAGAGAATTAGCAGAAAGAACAGACGACAGAAACAGAACTATAGATACTTCAGATGTCAGAATTAGCAGATTCAGTCTCCAAAATAATAATTTATATTCACAACAGCTTTGTGAAAGCTGTGTGAAAATGAAATAAAAATGCTTAAAAAAAAAACAAAAACAAAAACTTAAAGAGATCTTCAGTGAATAGAAACCTATAAAAAGTCCATAACAAATTTTGAAAAGAACCAAATGGAAATTCTAGATGTAAAGTGCTTAGCACTATTCCTGGAGCTCATCCATTTATGGATGATTGTGTTAGGATAGTGAGCTCCCTAGCATTGACGCATGTGAACAAGGCTAGACAACCAGTTATCAGGATTGCTGACATTATTAGTACACATTAAGGAGAAGCCTGGTCATCTTAAAATCTCCAACTGGTACAGATCCTATATTTTCTCAAGAATGGGACATTCCCCCATTGGCCAGGGCCCTTGGACTCATTGCTAACTTCACTTGTCCTAGTGTGGGTTCGAGAATTCTGCCTAAAGCTCCTGGATTACCCACTGTCCCAGGGTGCACAGCACCACAACTTTGTAATGCTTGCAGAGAGCTAGGAATCACCTACAGGAACTCCAGATGAAACAGAGGGAAGTCATTTGTGGAAGGGGGGAGGCACGTCATGTACCACGGATCCAGGAGAAGTTTATGAATTATGGTCCAAACTGATCATTTGCACACTTCTGCATGAATCTACACAAGCCCTCTGCACTCTCAAACATTCTCAGAACTTCATAATCTTCAAACATAAAAGCAGAAAACATGAGGGACCTTCTTTTGACCCTCTTTCTTTCTTGGCACTGTTTATTAATGCCCCTTGTAGTCATTCCCCTTGCTTGACTCTATCAAACTCTTCAAATGGGAGGTCTATGGCTGAAATCTTCTGTGCACTCTGATTTTACTGCATGGCACACAGCTTCTTCAAGTTTGGCCTTTCCTTAGGCTCATCCTCCCCAACTTCTCTAATTATCTGCTTGGAACCCTTTCTTTGTAAATCACAGTTACCATTTGAGAGGCCCTTAAATCACTATTTAATTCTCATGTGAATCATGTAAGGTAAGCATTTTTGTTATCCGTATTTCATAGTAATATGCGTTTATTATAGGAACATTAGAATATACCTGTAAGCAGAAGGAAGTAAACTGAAAACCCATCTAACGTTTCCTAACCAAATGCAACTTTATGTCAGTATTTGGTAAAATTTTTCTGGGCTTTCTTTCAGTGAATATTTTTTGAAAAAATGATATTTTGCTGAGTATACAATTTTATAACTTGTTTTTATTCACTAATAATAGATGTGTACCTCTTTCCATGTTAGCAATAATACATCAATAACATAATTTCTAATATTGCACAGTATGCCTTTATATGGATGCATGATAATTTATTTAATAAAGCTTCTATTGATGAGCATTTGAATTAATTCCAATCCTCACTATAAAAATTGAATCTTATAACTGCGTCTCCATGCATGTGCTTAATTTTTCCTCCAGGATAAATTTCTAACAGCGGAAACAGGTTAATGTTTCTGATATTGAAAAACTTCCCTTCCAGAAAGTTTGTAGTAATTTAGATACCCAATAGCAACATGTGAAAATGAGCATTTCTCTATGCACTGACCAACACTTGGGTATTAGATCTTTTATCATCTTGATTATTTTCATAAACATCATTTTATTGCTGTTTTAAGTTGCTTTTCTTTTATTATAAATAAAAATGCTATACATTCTCTGATGTTTTTTACCATTTGGTTTTTCTTTTATGAATTAAACCATTAACATTCTTTGTATGTTAACACTGGCACATGAAAAGCAGTAAATACTAGCTCACATTATCAGCACTGTCACTATCTTTATTATTATAGGCAGCAGTCCTTGTGTGCACTGTAAATAGATTTCCCCAATTTTTCATTTTTCTCTTAATTTTAATCAATTTTATTTAGTAATTCAGGCCATACAGAGGTCTAAATTTTTGATGTGGACAAATTCATCAACCTTGACCTTTAGGCTTTCTGCCTTTTGTGACATGCTCAGAAAGCCCTTCCCTGCTCTAAGAATGTATAAATACCATATCAATATTCATTTTAGAGAATTTTTGTCGTTTCATGTTTTACATTTAAGTCATCAGTACATCTGGAATTTCTTTTCATCTAAGGGTGGAAAAGAGACTATTTCACAAAGGGCCAAATGGTTTTCCTACTCAACAATTTAAGTATTTTTTTTTTTTCAAACAGAACAGGGCAGAGACCATTTTGAATCAAGACCTGTGAATGGCTACATCTCTGAGTGGAAAGGAATTAATTACTGCATGTCAGAAATCAGCATGGGGCCAGAGCTATTAAACACACTAATGGCCTGGATGGAAGGAGCGCTGCAAAGCAGGCTGCTAGCTTCTCCCTGTCCAGTGGTGATTTAAGTGGGTTACTTACAGCCCAGGACCACAGAGTGAGGAAAGCCAGACAGCCTGCGGTGTCAGGGAAGGGAGCAGCCATGGTATCAGCAGACAGAATTGGATCTGGCTTTAATTTGTCTGCAAGGTTAGCCCAACTCCTTGGCCTTCATCGTGCAGACTGGAAGAAAAGGAGCAGAAGGCCTGAGAAGGGCCAGGGGCTTCAGAGCCATCATCCCTGTGTGGATAGGCCTGGATCAACCTTGCCCAAATGCTGCCAGTGCTCAGCGTTTCCCACCAGTGTATCTGCCTTCCTTGGTTTTGCTCCACAAATTTTTGGCTTATACTCTTACATGCCCCACTCCATTTGTTTTCTTCAAAAGCACACATTTCATATGAAGGTCCATGATGTATGGCAGGTCTATCATGGCATACCTTTTCCACCTTTAAACTGTTGTCCATGATGCTTTATTTTCCAAAAGCAGCCCTTGGTTGCTCTACTAGCAAGAAACAAAATGATACTACCTGACAATGACAATTTGCTCCTATATGTTTGAATGCAAAGCTCTGAGTAATCCTAACAGGTAGGTGAGGAAGGTCCTGTGGCCAAAGCCCAGACTGGGGAAGTGATTTGTCTGAGAGGCACATGCATGAGGAGTAGATCTCGAGCTCTGTCTACCACCCGCTGTGGCCCCTCTCCTATTCAACATGGTGGTTCTTGGGAGTCCTGTGATTCAGCCAACTCTGTCATAAATTTCTCCATTGCAGCCCAATCCTAGGTTTTGAAGATACCAAGATAATTGAGTTATGTTCGGTCTTTCATAAGTTTACTCAAGATAAAAATGTTGTGTATTTTGCACTTACAAAATACAGAGATGGACAAGGAGAGAGTGTTAACCACTCTCAAGCTATTTGTTGGGGATGGCTTTGCAGAGTGTGTGCTTTGGTGGTGGGTTGAAGCCTGTCAGATTAGATGAGCTTTAGGGTCTTTAGATGACATCTGTTGTCCTGTCTTACTTGGTACCCATTTCCTACGCCCACTATGATATGCCTTGATTCTCTCTCACCACTCTTAGACCACACAATTTCAATCCCTGGCAATGGGCATGGGCTCAGGTCTGTGACCTTTGTTATTCCAATGATACTCAACCCTTGTTATTTTTTGCTAATTCTATTGAGGATAAAATAAAAAAGAGATGTTCTCTTCCCACAGGGGTAGCTGAGAAGCTGGTGCCCACCTTGCCTCTAGAGGGGAGAACCTACTCAGAGGAGAGCAGAGCTGAGAGGCAGAGGGTGAGACTGAATCTTCAGAATCCAGCCACATCTGAAAGCAAATACTTTTGAATTTTACAGCTGTGTGAGCCAATAGATTCCTTTTCTTGTGTGTGCAAGCCAATTTGAGTTGGATCTCTGTGATATACAACTCAAAGACCTTTGGCTAATCCAGAGCCCCTTCCAAATCCAAGGCTCTGTGAATCTTTGGCAAACTCGGGAACACAGGGTATGATGGTACCCATTGACTCAGCACCCGGCTCCCCTGCCTTGGAGGTCCCATAGCTCTGCATTCATGGAGTTATTGGATCTAGGATTGTACTGCTTTCAAAGGTGTAGAATTTTGGTCTTGTCTATGGAACAGGATGATATGCAACAAGCGGCGAAGAAAAGACCATTGCACTGTGAACTTTAGAGTCCAAAGGGCTGGATCCAAGTTCACACTTGGTCGCTGATTAATTCTGTGACTCCAGACAAGTCTGTCGAGCATTCCAAACCTTAAGTCTCCATCTGTAAAATGGAAACAACATCTGCAGTTCTGCCTTCCTCCCAGAATTCTCATAGGGACTGAAGGGACCTAGAACTCTAGGAACCCCAAACCTACCACACTCAGAACAGAGACTGTGCATTCACTTTCACACACCTCACACTGGAAAGGACTACCAAAGTTGCTCCATTCCTTTCCTTGAGTTAGGACTGAACTTTCCAGAAGGAGAAAATGGCAACCTCGCCCCAGAAGAGAAAGACAGAGAAAATGGGTTTCTAAGCCCACTGTTTACACCCAATTTGCCTGGGTACTTATTTCTCACCCCAGACTCAGACCCACCCACCCCATTCCACCTTGTCAACAGCCAGCTACCCATCAAGGCTATTTAATGATCAAATCAGCCTTTCTAGGCCCTTTCTTGGAGGATTTTAATCTCTGTCCTTGTTCTCCCTGGATTTTTTTCCACTGCTCTTTGGCTTAATAAATGCCTTTCAAGAAGGCTTCAGCCTGGCTGGAAGGATACTTGAACAGCAATTCTAAGTCCTTATTAGCACTATAGTGATCAGGTGAAGGAATAATTGATCTCAATCAGGAACACCTGGTTTCATAATTGCACAAATGATTATAATTCAATAATAAAAGTCAATTTAACTAACTTAATTCAGATTGCTTTAACCTCTCACAGACAGTTGAGAAGTGAACAAGCAAACAGGAAGAAAAGAAAGAAACAAAGCTTTGTCTGAATTGCTTGACCATATAAAGCCAAAATGTAATTGTACCATTTCCCCATCGTAGCATGAATTCTTACATTTGGACCTTTGTTCATCGCACTCTTTCTTTGTGGAATGTCCTTCTCCATCTCTATACTTCCAAACTTTTATCTTTCTTTCCAGACCGAGCTCAAACACCACCTCCTCCACCTTCTCCAGAAAGGTTTTGGGGTGTTCAGAGGTGGGGAGATATCCAATTCACACACAAAGCTTGAGAGAGTTGGGTAATAAAGGGGTGGAAACGACTATCCACTGAGCAAGTATTACAGGTCCGTCAGACATTTATTCCTGGCAGTTCATTTGGTTCTCACAGAGAAGTGGGAAACTGAAGCTCAGAGGACTCAAATTCACAGAGATGGAGAACAGCAGGGGCAGGACTTGAACTCAGGTCTTCCTGATTTCAGCTCCTATGCTCTTTGCTCCCCACAACAGACTCTCAGGCCACCCTTCCTGGGCTCTTTAGCCAAGTGTGGTGAGTTCCAGCTCCTGCCACTTTACCCTGAACCATGAAGAATTTGGCCAAGAATTTGCCAGCCTTGAAAGTCCTACTTTGTTGGTTTCAACCTCATAAAAGTCACTCTCCCTTGCTGCCTCTCCAGCCAATGGCTGGTTCATCAGCTTCAAAGATGGGTGTACAGCATTCATTCGCCAATCACTTCAAACTTGCTAATACTAACACTACCACCATCATTTTTAATGTTAATCATACCAGCCCCCACTTATTGAGTACCAGTTACCGTACTAAGGATATATATGCGTTATCCCATTTTTCTTCACAACCCTATGAAATAGGTAGCAGTGTTATCCCCCTTTTACAGAGGGGCAAACCAAGATTTAAGTAATTTATTCAAGGTCACAACTAAATAAGTGGTAAACAGAATTTAGATCTAAACCTAGGAATCTGACCTTAAAGCTTGAGCTCTTATCCAGCCCTCTATAAATATCTCAGGTTTAATCGCATGCCCTACTCTCTAGGGCTTACAGCCTGATGGGAGATATGAGCCTACAAATGAATAAAAAGTTAGTATGAAAACACCAGTGGAGGCCCACCCAGACTGTGCTGGGAGAACACAGGCAAAAATATATAATTCTGCTGGGGCTGGAATTGGGGGGTCATCCACCAGGGAAGGCTTCCTATAGGAGGAGATTTTTGAGCTGAACCTTGAAGGACAAGTAAGAGTATCCCAGGCACACTGGGGCAGGGACAGACATTCCAGGAAAGGGGAGCAGCATAGACACAGACCCAGAACTGAGAGAATGTCTGGAGTATTCAGGAAAACCCCAAAAGTTTGAGTCACTGGAGTGGCATATAGAGCACTGGGCAAGAAGCAGCACGGGGTAGGGTGGAGCTGAAGATGTAGGGAGGCTTAGTGCGTTCTCTAGGGCAGTATTAGGGAAATAAGGAGAAGCCCCTCAGAGTGATGAGTCAAGGGTTAAAATAATGGACTGTGGCTTATATAAGGCTGATGCTGAGGAGGGGCAGACTGGAGGGGAAGAGGCTGTCCAGGGAGAAATGACCAAGGCCGGAGGGGAAGGAGCGGTCAGCGCTGCCTCCAGCAGGGAGGACACTAAACTGCTGACCTGTAGCAGCAGGGACTTCCTCTTGATTCCTGGGCAGCTGGCCTGTCTCCGTCTCGGGATGTCCTTTTTATGGCCTTTAAAAGGCAAGTTCTCAGAGACACCCCGTGCAGACACTTCAGTACACTTTGACAAGGGTTTTCTTGCCAATGCTTGATCAAAATTTCTTTTTTTAGAACACCCTGGGCCTCGTGGATAGCGTTACTTTTGAGCTGTCGCTATTAGCTGGGAAATTTCACCCCACCCCCCACCTCCCACCCCTGGACTGACTCTTTTTTCAAGAAGCAATTTATATTCATTGTAGAAAAATTAGAAAATGCAGATAAGCAAGTATTCTTTAAAATGTATTGGCACGTCCACCACCCAGAGACAACCACTGCCGGCATCTGTTCATCCAAACATTGCCCAAAGGTCACGGAAAGAGTGTGCATCGTCATACTTTTCTTTTACAAAAATGTAATCATACTACCATTCTGTTTGGTAAGCTGCCTTTTTCACAGAACAAGACACACACACCTCCCCCATGAACTCACCCTTTCAGCAAACCGTTTCTAGGCTTCTGCAAGCCTTGGCATCTGTGACATGACATAGAGCACAGGTAATAATACTTAGTGATGGCAAGAGGCATGGGGGGGAGGCAAGTGGCATGGAGGGGCCATGGCATTGTGAGCCCTGGTTCTGCCTTCCCCTCGCTGAATGGCCCCTCTGAGCCACCCTTTTCTCCTCCAGCCACCGGGGATGACAACCCTCCCTCTGATGGGCTGGGGTGAGCCGCAGTGCGTTGGCCAACCTGAAGTGGTATTGCAAACTCATGCTGTGGGATACAAAATTAAAATGTCTGACTCTGCCCAGAATTCCCCTCCTTTTGCTGCTGTGAGTTCTGCGATGATATCCCAAGAATCCCAAGATCCCAGAATCCCAGAAATGTACCAGTGGTATCTGCCCGTCGGTCTTCTTCGTTGGTGATAATAAAGTTCTAAACTCAAGGAGGGAGAAGTTGCAAGTGCCTGCTTGCCTTGTCTGGGTTTCTTACCTCCATTATTTCTAGTTTGGGGTGACTATAGGGCCCATGTTTCAAACAGGCTGGGTATCTTTCACAGGTGCCTCCTCACTCACAGTGAACCTGGCTGCTAAGCCCCTTACCTTGCTTCTCTCCCTTACCTTACTGGACCTTACAAATGACTTTGCCAGAAAGGTAGACTGTGTGGTTATCCAGGGCTTCTGATGCTGGCTTTCCAACAGGAACGCCCTAGGGTTCTGTAGTGCCCCTCGATTCAACCCTCCCTTTCGGTGCAGCTGACTTTTGCATAGTCCAAGCATCCATGTTTGCCCAGTGTCAGCCACCAGCTGGACTCCTAGGCTTCCCAATTAGCACTTCCAGCTACAGCTCATGGAGCCTCAGTCGCCAGCAATGAAATTCCATGTGGCACCTGCCTCACTCCTCAGGATCCCATTGCAGCTGAAGGGGCTGTGAACTGGACTCAGAACTGCTCCCTTTCCCTCCACCCTTTCATTTGTACTTCTCTCTTCCTAAGCATCTCCCCACCCACCACTCAGCTTAGACCTCAGGTTCTCGGGGACATTGTCACCCTCCCAAGATATGTTAGATGCTTTTGGCCACACACCAAAGCCCCTTGGACATCTAATTGCCACAGTGAATTCTAATTTCTCTTTGTCTTCAAGTTGTGAGTTCTTTGAGGACAGGGACTATGTCTTATTTTCTAGGATTACCCCAGAGCCAAGCCTGAGGCCTGAAATATGGAATGACTGCCTGAATAAACTTTATATATCTTAGTCCCCACCAGGACCACTTCAACTCCCACCTTGCTTCTAGAGAAATTGGTATGGTGACCCAGAAATCCATCCATGCTTTCTCCTGAAGCTGAGCTACAGCAAGATGCAACAAAGTCAAGTTCGGCAGATGTCTTATTAGTCCTGCACCCACTGGGGGTCCTCTCCAGTAACCCAGGTGGGGCCAGCTAGGACCCTGCCTCTGGCAGCCTGTCATGTTTCTAAGGATGAAAGGCCAGGCCTGGGACCTACAAGGCCTTTGGATATAAGCACTGGCCCTGCTCTGCTGCCTTCCTGGTTTGTCTTCCGAAAAGCCGCCCGGCACTGGTTTATTTTCCAAATGAAAGTGAATTTTGTTAATGTCCTGAGAACTTTGTGAGATCCCTAAAAGTAAACAGAGAACAGAGATGCTCCCACCCTGTTCTAGAGTATCATCTAAGCTAAATCAGAAATAACTGAGCCTACCCCATTCACGATGTGTTCTTTGATTTAGTGAGCATTTATTAAGACCTTATTATGCCCCAGCTACAATGCCAAGTGTGTGCCAAGGATCCACATTCCATTATAAATTGGCTCTCCTCTTTTCCCAGTAGCAGATGACATTGGCTAAAACAACATCACCTAAAACCATTTCTTTTGTTGATCAAATTTGTGTAAATTGATCAGTTCACCTAAAATTCAGCCCCTTTGTATATTTTTTCATCTATTTATGCCTGATTCTTCTTGCTATATATATATATTTTGAATTAAAAGATTGATTTTTGCAGCGACTTCATCTTAGAACTCTTCCTATGTCTGTTAAGATGTACAATCTTTAAAAAATATTTCACCAAACTGAAATTTGAGTACCAAAGATTGTGGAACTGGTGGGTTTTCAGTGCTTTTTAGAATCCATTTGCCTGAGTCCACTGACATGAGGGTATTTAGTTTTGGTTGAAGGTTGGCAGTTTTGTAGGGAAAATGCAAAGAAGAGAAATGGCAAAATGGAGCATGGCCTGCCCTTCTGAAGACCAGAGTGATTGATTTTGGAGAGAGTGTGCAGATTAAGAGTTGAGGGGTCATGTTCTGAAAAGCCTGTGTGCCCACAGGCAGAGGAGCCCACCCTGGTACTGGGGTGACCTGGGGTGGCACAGCTGAGCCACCCTGGGGGCAAGTGCCCTGCACAGTAGATCTATGTTGATGGGAGAATTTGATGTTTTTGGGGAGGGGGGATAGGCAACGAGTTGTAATAGTTGGGGAGGGGTGGGCCAGGTCTTCTGCTCATCCAAGTTGGGGATTAATGTCACTGGAACTTCATTTGTCTCCACAAGTTGGGATGACCCAAGCACATTTGGGTTACAAGATACCCTCAAGGGGGTGGCTGCCGTGGCTCAGCAGGCAGAGCTCCGACCTGCCGTGCTGGAGGTCTGGAGTTCGATCCCTGGTGCCTCCTGCCCATATGCAAATTTAAAAAAAAAAAAAGATACCCTCAAGGATATAAAACAACCCCATGCACCAATAAATGCTGCCCATCAGATGGATATCATTGGAAATGCAAAATAAGTTGAAAGTGCCTAATTTTAAAATTAAGAAAAAGTCCTCTTTATCATGTAAAAAAAAAAAAACAAGGCAGTGGGTCAATTTGAAGTTTCTTGGCAAATTGACTATTAGGGGAACAAGTTTCAGGCCAAGTAGCTTGAGGTGAATTGGTGCACCATCACAGCTCCCAGGACCAAGGCTCCCCACCTGCTTTAGTTTGCAAAAGCTGCCAGAATGCAATATACCAGAAATGGAATGACTTTTAAAAAGGGGAATTTATTAAATTGAAAGTTTACAGTCCTAAGGCTATAAAAATGTCCAAACTAAGGCATCCAGGGAAAAATACTTTGGCTCAAGAAGGCTGATGACATTCAGGGTTTCTCTCCCAGATGGAAAGGCACATGCCAATCTGCTAGCTTTCTCTCCTGGCTTCTTTAATAGCTTCCCCAGGGACATTTTCTTTATGCATCCCCAAAAGTCTCTGGCTGTGTGGGCTCTGTTGGCTCTAAAGCTTTTTCCAAGATGGTTCCCTCTTAAAAGGCTTCAGTAAGCAACCCCACCTTGAATGGATGGAGATGCATCTCCATGGAAACCATCTAATCAAAAGTTACCACCCACAATTGGGTGGGTCACATCTCCATAGGACAATAAAAAAGACCCCACCCAGGAATATTGAATTAGGATTAAAGGACATGGCTTTTCTGGGGGTACATAATAGCGTCAAACCGGCACATCACCTCTCAAGGCTCTTGAAACAGGCAGAACAAGGGCCCTGGGAGAGGGCGTGCATTGCCAAAGAAAGAGGTCCAGCTGCTCAGGCAACGCTCAGGGCTGGGAGGGCAGCTTCCCTATGACGACAGAGGACAAACAAAGGTAGCCAGGCTGCAGCTGGGGCTCGCGGGGGGACTCTGCTCCCTGATGCATTCCTGACGTCAGCCAATCCTTCCTTGTCCAGAGGGACTCAAGGCACAGACCCAGCAGGCTGGGAAGGAATCCTTCTGCCTCTAGGAGCCCTTTGCTTGGGTGCCTGGGAGCATTTCTGAGGCTCTGGGGTCGTCATGAAAACCTTAAGCAACAAAGACCCTTAGGGATCACCTAGTCCAATCCTCATTTCAAGGAGCAAGTTGCTGGGGCCCTGAGAAAGGAAGGAATTTGTCAACTGTCCACTCAACAGGTCAATGACGCAGGCTGCCCGGGCTGGGGCTCTGGGTGCCACACTGCCACCCTGAGAAGGGTCCCTGGGTGTTCTTTGGACTAAGCATGAAAATCAAATCCATTCCATCACTCAGACTGCAAAAGTCTAACTTTGTTAAATCCATCAAGCATAAATATTTGCTAATGAAAGTATTTACCCAAGTAAAACTTGATTAAAGCAGTATTAAAGGAAATAAAATGTGTGCATGCCACTGACCACCTACGCAGGATTTATATCACATTCCCTTACATGAGTGCTGAATCAGGGGCAGCTCTTACTGGCTGGGATTTAGCAGGAGCTGGAGCAGCCGACAGGGCGCAGACAAGGCTCGCAACCAGGAGACGCGTCTGCTCCCTCGTCTTCTTGCTCAGCTCTGCCACTCACCATTCCCAGGCCCCACGACCTTGAGCAAGTCCCTGGCCTTTTTGAGCCTCAAAATAGGGAAGGTGCTGCCTGTTCTGTTGGCCTGCTGGGATTGTTGCAAAGATTACATGAGATGGCTCTTCGAAAATTGTGAAGTTTGATGCAAGTCACAGGGCTTTCTAGATGTTTTCAATCTGGGCAGCAAAAGGAAGAGTAGGACAGGGGAGGCCAAGGATGGGTGAGGGGAGAGGGGACCAGGTATTTCCAGGAATGGTTCTAGGAATGGCAAACAACAAATGCTGAGAAGGTTGAGCCTGGAAACAGGGAGCTCTTGCAAGAGGCAGAAAGGGCATCGCACCGGGTAGAACTGGAGTCGCTGCCTCTTTCTGGCTTTGTGTCCTTGGATAATTCACACGAGTCTTCAAAGCATGTAAAACGAGGATAAAAATACCCACTTTGCAGGGCTTCTGGGGTATTAATAAGGGGAATCACTGGGCTTTAGGGTGTGTTTATTATACTTCAGATGCTGTTCGAAGTGCTAAGCTGTGTTAATTTAACCCTCTCAACAACTCTGTGAGGCAGCTGTTTTTACCGCCAGGTTATCAATGAGAAAATGTAGGCAAAGAGAGTTTAAATAAGTTTCTCAAGGTCACACAGCTACTAAGCAATGGAGCCAGGCTTTGAATCTGGGCATTCTGGCCCCAGAATCTATAATATGTGCCCTCTATGCAGGGTGTATTAGTTTCCTACAGCCACTGTAACAAATTACACAACCTTAGTAGCTTAGAGCAACATAGATTTATTATCTTAGGGTTCTGGAGGTCAGAAGTCTAAAATTAAAGTGTTGGCAAAGCTGTGTTCTTTCCAGAGGCTCTAGGGTAATATTCATTTCCTTGCCTCTTCCAGTTTCTTAAGGCCGCCTGCCTTCCTTGGCTCCTGGCCTGTCCTCGCCATTCTGACCTCTGCTGTTGCCATCATATTCCTTCTTTCTGCCTCTTACCCTCCTGCCTCCTTCTTTTAAGGACCTTGTAATGACACTGGCCCCCACTGGGTAATCCAGGATAATCTCCTGTCTCAAGGTCCTTAACTTAATCTCATCTGCAAAGTCCATTTTTCCGTGTAAGGTAACATATTCACAGGTTCTGGGGATTAGAGCATAGTCTTGTGTGGGGAGGCTGCTGTTGCATCTACCACCAAGGAACTCTTAAATAAATGAAATTAAAAGAGAAAACACTTATAAAGCACTTAGCTCCAAGTCCAGAAGATAACAGATGTTGGTGCCAATGCTATTGATACCAAAGGAGATGTGGAGAGCTGACAAAGCTGGGCTGACACCAGTCTCCTCTGCCAAGCAGAGGGCTTTGCTCTGCCCTGGGTGGGACAATCCCTCTGCCTTCCTTTAGGTTGTCCCACAAGCAGACCCTGGGAAGGGGATTCCACTGCAAGTCGTTTATTTGGGAGGTGATCCCAGGAGACAGGGAAGTTGGAAAGTGGGACAGACAAGGAAAAAGGAAACAACAAGGGAATTATCAAGCTGGTTGCCATCGGGGCAAACTGGAGCTTAAATCTGCTGGGGGTTGTGGGTAATGCATGGAAGCAGTACCTTGGAGTTATCTACCTTAGGGGAGACAAAGGTGGAGTGTGTATATACCAACTCCCTTCAATCTTCGATGAGGGCTGTTCTGGGAGCAGGGTGGTGGAATTAATTTGCCTGCATGTCCAGCATTACTGCACTTGTGGCTCTAGCAGGCTCCAGTGGGCAGAGAAACCCCACAGGTGCTGGCAACTGGACGTCAGGCTGCATGCCGTGAAATAGTAAAGACCATGGGACATGTGACCCTTGAGTCCCCGTCTTTATTCACTGTGGAGTCTGGAGAAGCTGCAGTGCAGGAATCCCACCAGGCCAAGCGAATGGAGAAAGGTTAGAAAACCAAGGCATCAACTCTGACCAGAGGGAAGACAAGAAGATTGCCTGGAAGCCACAATTCGAAACTGAGGCTGCTGAGAGATGGGCGCCATAAGTTGCTCTCTAGGGCTTGTGGCCCTAACTTCAGGAGCTTCTGCGAGGCAGCCTGAGAGCTGAGTCTTCAATGTGTGCCCCCCCACCATTGCCACTTTCCCCAGAGACTTTTATCCACCCCTTATTTTGACCACCACCTGGTGTTATTGTCAATCTTTTGAGTAGTATTTGTCATTTTATATTAGAGAATTATTTTCCCTTTCCAGTTGTCATTTGCCAATGTTCCTGGCTGTCTTTGACGTGGCTTATATGACATCGAAGGCACAAATTGCCCCACTAAAAGAGAACGTATTTTTTTCAAACTTGCCATCCAGGGATCCTCATCTCTCTTTCCCTCTTCAACAGGGCAACGCCTTTCCTCCACGTCTCCATGAAAACTGCCCTCCCTAGGGTCAGCAGTGGATTCAGAACTGTCAACCCCAATGGCATGACCAACTTACTCAGACTACAGTCAGCTTTCGATGCTGAGATACCCACTCATGCACACCCCCTCTCTCTTTTCCTCGAGGCTCTGTCTTTCCC
>PVIY010050050.1:0-16403 GCA_004026745.1 Myrmecophaga tridactyla
ATATATATATATATATATATATATGATTTGTGACATAGGGATGTTGGATACTGTGAGGACACAAAAGGAGTTATTATGAAATACTGAGATGCTTTATATAGTTGGGAACATCTGGAAACCAAATGACTTAATTGATGAGGGAGCATTTCCTCCTGCTGCTTTTATCAAATTATTGATAGTTTAGGGGGAGAGTTTTGCCTCAGGAAAGGAATGCAGTTTCCAACTGATTATTAGTTTCAGCATCTTTATATCTTCACATCTGCCCAAAACAGTTCTCAGTCAGAAGTAAAATTAGGTCTCCTACTGGGTTTTGCGGTGCAAAACTCTCCTAATTTCTTTGCTAAGACTTCATGAAAATAGTATCCCTTCCATTATTTGTATTAAGTGATCCTTTAAATAAGAAACTGGGAAAAAGTTCAGTACCTGTGAAAAGCTTTGCACACTGTAGGTGCTTGGTGTTGAGAATCTGAAAATAGAACTCTGTATTTCTAATATTTGATCTGTGATTAGACTGCCAGACTATACAGTCTCCAAGGTAGAATCCAAAGAAAGCATTTCTGCCTCATTATATAATGTTGCAGGGGGAGCATTTTTGAAAATCTAACATTCTCTCTTTGCAGTTGGTTGTGCTCTTGTAATATGAAACAACTATAATCATGAATTATCCAAATCAGATGTCCATAACCCTTTAAAGGTAGTAAGGAACTTATGACCCTTTTCACCCTGAAGTATCAAGGTGGGCAGGATTGCTAACATTTTTCTGAGGTCTAGGAAGCTGTGCCCAGAGGCATCTCCAGAATGCAGTGGAGGAAAGGGGAGTAGGTAGAAGGGAGCACAAGTCTGAGGTGGATTCTGACAGATGTTCTCCTGCTCACTGAAAACCAGATACACAAGGCCCATTCTTGCTCTATATCAATTCTGATAAGGTGCATGGATATAGAATCTTATTGGAGGTGATGTATTTAGGTACATTACTAAGCAAACCTTAAATAGAACAGTGCATTATTGCTGCATCTAATACTCTCAGCTAACCCTTCCCTAAATCACTGTCATGTTCTCCTAAGATAAAGCACCAGAAATTAGTACACAGCACTCTCTTGGCCTACATAATCCTCAGAAACTACCAAATCAAGCTGTAGAATTTGAGAAGCAACATGAGTCAAAAGCTCAATGATTTTTTAACCTGATAATGCAAGAATCTGTTGTTTACTTTTTACCACACGTATCTTAGGGAGACATCAGTGATAATATAAACAACCTTTACTCTGATCCTGTATTGTTGGATTGCTAAATTTGATTAATAAATCTTTGTTCATGGTCCTATCAGGTGAAAATTGTCAAGGAGCTTACTGCATGTGCAGAATTGCTTGATTGTTTACAACCAGTAACAGTGCTTTCTGATCAGTGGAAATATGTGATATGAAATACTTAAAAACACACACACACTCTTTTCTGAAAAGGGTAAAGGTTCACATTACTGAGACTCCCTAGAAATAAATGCAGGTTTTACTGTTAAAATTAAATGTCTAGGGGTGTAAGGGTAGTTGGGTGGTAGGATTCTCGCCTGCCATTTGGAAGACCCAGGTTCGGTTCTTAGTGCATGCACGTCCCCCAAAAATAAACAAACAAGCAAAGTAAACAAACAAAAAAATTCAAACAATTGTGCTGCAATATCAGAATACTTACATGGAAAAATAATGAAATGTGACCCCACCACAAGCATATAAAATAAAAGAAATTAAATGTCTAGTTTTATAGAATTTTTCTATGAACTTTAACTAAAGGTCAGTTCTTTTAAAAGAAATTAAGAACTAACCCCAATTCTACTCTTATTTAAAAAAAAGGTGCCTTCGGGCTTTAAGCTGTAACTTTGGAAGTTTATATCATAAATGGGACTGTTTCCTTATACTGGATATGAAGCAGGCTTTTAAAATCTAAGGGATCATCAGGATTAAGGTAGTTTAGAACACAGGGGTAAGGAAGACATTGTCTATATTTTAGAACTTCACCTACTCTTTGAGACCAAAGGAAGAAAGGCTTATTTGGTCCAGAACCTAAATTTTCTGTAGCACATAATCTAACTTATCCTGTCTAGATAGCTCATTTAAACAGTCAAACAGATAGATCATTTAAACATTCAAAACACAGGGAGCCCAGAATAAAAATGAGGGCCTTTAATCCTGTATAGCTTAATGTAATGCCTGGATATATCCCAGAATATATTAAGCAGATAATCAAAAAGTATTGGCAAAGTTCATGAGGGATGGGAGAAAAAATATGAAACTATTCAACTTCACCACTGGGGAAGCCCCTGATACTGTGTCAAACATTAGAGGCACCCAAATCAATAGGCCAAGCCCTTGATCTTTGTCTCTTTTAACTATTTTACATTTGAAGTCTAATTTGTTGAATATTAGTATTGCTACACCTACTCTTTTCTGATTGTTATTTGCTTGAAATATCTTTTTACAACCTTTCGCTTTCAATCTATGTTTATCCTTGGGTCAAAAATGCATTTCCTGTAGACAGCATATAGATGGGTCCTGTTTTTTAATCCATTCTGCCATCTGTGTCTTTTGATTGGGGAGTTTAATCCATTAACATTTAGTGTTATTACTGTATGGGCAGTACTTTCTTCTACCATTTTGCCTCTTGGATTTTATCTATCCAGTTTTTCTTCTTTTTCACCTTTACTGATAGTCTTCATTTCTACACTCTTCTCCACACTTCTCTCTCCTGTCTTTTCCTATCTGTCTCCAGTGCTCCCTTTAGTATTTCTTGCAGAGCCAGTCTGTTTGTCACAAATTCATTCAGTGATTTTTTTGTCTGAAAATGTTTTAACTTCCCTCTTACTTTTGAAGGACGATTTTGCTGGATATAGGATTCTTAGTTGGCAGTTTTTCTCTTTTGGTAACTTAAATATATCATTCCATTGTCTTCTTGCCTCAGTGGTTTCTGCTGAGAAATCTACACATAGTCTTATTGGGCTTCCTTTGTATGTGATGGGTTGCTTTTCTCTTCCTGCTTTCAAAATTCTCTCTTTCTCTTTGGCATCTGATGTTCTGATTAGTGTCTTGGAGTTTGTCTATTTGGATCTGTTCTGTTTGGGGCACACTGCACTTCTTGGATCTGTAATTTTAAGTCTTTTCATAAGAGTTGGGAAATTTTCAGTGGTAATTTCCTCCATTAGTTTTTCTCCTACTTTTCCCTTCTCTTCTCCTTCTGGGACACCCACAACACATATATTCATGTGCTTCATGCTGCCATTCAATTCCCTGAGTCCCTGCTCATATTTTCTATTCTTTTCCCTATATTTTCTTTTGCTTATCAGATTTCAGAAGTCCCATCCTCCAGTTTACTAATCCTATCTTCTGCCTCTTGAAATCTAACATTGCGGGTTTCTATTGTTTTTTTTCATCTATTCTACTGTGCCTTTCATTCTCATAAGTTCTGTGGTTTGTTTTTTCAGACTTCTGATTTCTTCTTTTTGCTCATTCCTTGCCTTCTTTATATCCTCCCTCAATTCATTGATTTGGTTTTTGATGAGGTTTTCCATGTCTGTTTGAACATTCTGAACAATTGTTTCAGCTCCTGTATCTCATTTGAATTGTTGGTTTGTTCCTTTGGCTGGATCATATCTTCAATTTTCCTAGTATAATTCATTATTTTTTGCTGGTGTCTAGACATTTAATTTCCTTTATTAGTTTATTCTGGAGATTGTTTTCACTTTTTTTACCTAGGATTTTCTTGTTGGAGGACTTTGTTTTCTCTCTGTTCTTTGACATTCAGTTCAGCCTATTCTAGATCTCTAGCTTAGGTTTTGTTTAATAAATCAGAGTTTTTCAGTTCTTGTTTTCATATTTCTTGCTCTGCCTGTATGGTGCCTCCCCTCCCCTCACCCCCCACCTTAGGAGGGTCTACTTAGGTATTATAGACACCAGCCAGATTTTCCCAGACCAAACGGGCCTCCTCTCAGAAAGAAAGAGTCTCCTGCATCAGTTATCCTTGAGGGTGAGACCCAGCAGGTTGAAAGACTTTATTATGAAGCCTCTGGACTCTTTTTCCTATCCTGCCCAGTATGTGATGCTTTTCTTCTTGTGGGTCCCACGAGCAAAAGGTAATGTGGTACCTTTAACTTCAACAGACTCTCCCTGCTGGGGGCTTGGTTGAGACAGAGGAGAGGTTGTAGACTGGCTTTAATCACTTCAGTTTTCCAGACCCTGGGATCTGAATTCCTTGAGGGAGGTATTCCACCTGAGCTGGGCCCCACCCCTCTCCTGGGGAAGGCACAGGCTCCAGACAAACACTCAAACCAGCTTAATTCTTCATATGCCTGGGGCAGTTGGGGACTGAGAAGCCCTGCAGTTGTATCTAAAGAGTAGTCAAGCCTTAGAAACACAGCCACAAAAAAGAAGAAGAAAAATGCTTTTTAGAGCAAGACCCCTGTTCCTGGGGTTTGCCAATCAAGAGCTTAAGTTAGTATGTAGCTTTGTGTATCTCCAGATCCTATGTGCCCCCTTCTTTCCTTTAGGGCCCAGAGCCTTTCAAGTATTATGTGCTATCCGATCCAAAAAACCTCTGTTTTTTTTTTCTCTTTTTTCTTTTTCAGTCAGCCCTGCCCCCTCTACACTGGGGCAAAAACCAGCAACCTCAGCTTTTACTTGGAGTTCAGCTGAGCTGGGGAGCCTATTTTATAGTCAGAATTTGTTAATTAATTACACATTTGGAGCTTGGTTGTGCTCAGTCCCTGCTGCTGGTAAAGTCTCTTTCCTTTCCCCTCTGGGAAGCAGCCTGTGGGGGAGGGCGCCGGTTCCGAGGTTTTGGGAACTCACCATTCTGGGTGGGCTCGCAGCCAGTCCAGCTTGTCCAGACTGGGGTATGCTGTGTGTCCAGACACTGACGTGGCCCCAGCAGTTCTGTACTGTTCCTGGCTATTTACTAGCTGCTCTGAAGGACAAACTAAATCCCACACCTCACTGAGCCACCATCTTGAACTCCCTTCCAGAGCCCTTGATCTTGAGACTTGCTTTTGTGAAGCTTATGTTTGTAGCAGAAAAGCTTAGCCTACCTATAGGTGTAACTATAGAGTCACTTCTGGAAGACCTCTTTTGTTGCTCAGATATGGCCTCCCTCTAACCCAACTCTCCGAGTGAAATACCCTCCCCCCACGTGGGACATGACATCTAGGGATGGAAGTCTCCCTGACAGCATGGGAGATGACTCCCAGGAATGAGTCTGGCCCTGGCACTGTGGGACCAACAGTGCCATCCTAACCAAAAGGGAGAAAAGTCTAACAAATAAAGTATCAGTGACTGAGAGAGATCAAATAGAGTTTAGAGACTACTCTGAAGGTTGCTCTTATGCCAACTTCACTTAGATATTGTTGCATATTTTAACTTGTCAAACCCCAACCAAAACCATTCTAGCCCATCCTAAAGAACACCTAAGGCAATATATAAGATTTTAAAAAGGTTCCATGCACTAGGGTAACTTTCTAGAAACCTACAACCTCTAGATGGGTCCCTGGACCAGATAAGTCTTGAAACCTAGAGGAGCCAGCCTTTCCAGAACATCAGCTAGTTCCATCTCCCTACCCTTATTATTGACAGCCCTTTCCAACATGAAAAAATGAGAAGTACCCCTAAAGAGTGGGAGAAAAATCAAAAGTAATGATGGAGTTATAAGAAAAAGTAGGGTTTAACAGATGAGTATGATTGCTGAATCATTATATTGATATTTCTTTTAGTCTCCAGTATCTTAGAGCAGCTAAAAGTAAAAACCTAAAATTGTGGAATTGTAACCCAAACCAAACTCTGAAATCTGTTCAACAACTATATGTTGTGATGTGCATTGAAATTTATTGCTTTGTGGTATATATATTATTTTTCACAAAAAAGAAAAAAGTGATGATGTGTGTGTGTGTGTGTGTGTGTGTGTGTGTGTGTGTGTGTGTGTGTGTATATATTCCTTCAAACCTCCAGCTAGAAGGAAAATCTGAGATGGTATGGTAGCCCATGGCGAACTCTGGGATCCGTCCCAGAGTAACTACTTGTTGAAGAGTGCTTAGCTTTTTTCTTTCTTTGCTTTGTATAGAATCCAAGACATCAGTGCCTATCCCCAGTAATGCTCATAACTTAAGATACCTTGGAAATGATTCAAGGTAACTTAAGATACCTGGGAAGCATTCATGGCATAAGTGTCTTGAGGATATTGCTTTTAAAAATGCCATCTTACCTTGTGTCAAGCAAATTTTGTTTGCATTTTATTCCTTTTGTGTGATTGTAATACTGCCATTTAATTAACAACAAAAATCTTATATGTGTTACTGATATTACAAGTAATGAATGGAAAAATCACCTCTCCTTTACACCTTTACAGTGTCAATGTTCCCCTTGATTTCTTCTAACATATTAAACCTCTCTTTGAATTCATAGGATGATATTGGCATCACTAATGTCCATGTGCTCTACCGTAGTGATGAAGACTGATGAGGGATCAGGGTTTTCTGCTCATTGCCTCTATACGTACATGCTGGGGATTTAGCTGCTGGTCCCTATTCATAATTCCATTTCTGTACTCTCCAGAGGGCCTGAAAGCAACATCCAAGATTGATCAGCTTGCTGCCTTTGCAGTATTTATAGAGTATGTAGTAGCACTTTAGGATAGCCTCAAGAATCCTTTACAGCATTTCTCTTTCCTGTCCTACCCATCCCCATGTGGAAGATGGTTAGCAGCCCTGCTGTCATCTCTCATTTCTATGTTTCCAACCCTGCAGAGCTGATGCTGCAGAAATCCTGGCTTTGGTGCTTTTGGAGTGGCTGTCTTCCAGCTCACTCTTCATGACTTTGAGTTGCCAGTTCATGTGTAAAAGGTGTTGAGAAAACTACTTCAGAAATTACTTGCACTAGCTATGACCAGTCAATATTCCAGCCGTGTCTGCCCTTGAACGTGGCCTCTGCTTTGTAACCTTTAGTTGACTCTGCAGCTTGACACAATGTTGATGCCACCTTGGATGGAGTACAGTTCTGATCACTACACAACTAGGAAATCAACAAACTGGACCATGCCTTTTGTGTGCCTCAAGGTATGTCATGTGTACCTCAATGGTATGCTTACCTTCTTTGATCATTTTTCTTCTCCTACAGAAATTGTCAGCACATCATTTGTCAAAGAATTGACAAAAAACTAAAGGTCTGACTATCCTTAGTCATTCAGTTAATATCAATTAAGCAAGAAGCCTCCAATGAAGATCATGCCAGCTTCCTCAAGGAAGAAAAGTACAGGAGAAATGAAAACATAGTCCCTGTTTTAAGGGAGTTTTTATTTACTTTCAGTATGTCAATAGACATATAAAGAGATTTCAATCATTTAAAATATATATTTTACATTGCACATGTACACCAACGGCACAGAAGTACTGAGGGCAGAGGCAAGGCAGATGAACAAAGGTGTGTATTGAGGTTCATCTAGAAAGATTTGGGGGGAAAGTTAACATTAATCCAGGTTTTGAAGAAGATAGGTCTCGTTCAGAGAGGTTATTGCATGCAAAAAAAACATAGATGGATATGAGATGTAGGTTATTTTGTGGGATGGCAGCATGCAGATTGGGCTGCATTAGAGAGTGCTGGCAGCAAGAAGATAAAAAGTGAGATTTCTGAGGAGGTAGAAGAAAATTGAGACCATCCGTGGGAGGCCCGGAATGCCATACACTGGGCCTTAATCTAGTAACTCAGCCCCAAGTGACCCAGAAGGGAACAGCTCCATCCATTGTTGGGCATTTGCCAGATGTTGTGGAGACACTTACCTGCCTTGTCTATACAAACTGGAACCAGTTCCTTCTCAGTCAAAGTCTAATCAGGAGGGAGAAACCATTCAGTGACTTGAACTGGGAAGGCTGACTGTGAAGAAATCTTACAAGAGATGATTGGAACAATAAGAGATTAGCTAGTAACAAAATAAAGCGAACTCTATAGAATATAAGAATATCAGATAGAAGGAGCAACTATTACCCCTAAGTCTTAGATAGAGGCCTATCCAGAACTGAGATCCATATCTTGCAGGAGAGAGAAGAGCTAGCTCACTGAATGGCAGTAAAGTAGGCTGTGGTGCTGCACCAGTAGAATTTGTTGGGAATCTGCCCTTTAGAACTTGCTGGTAATGTGCCCTTAGGGTATCAGGAAAAGTTGTTTACAAGGGGGTGTCTCACTGAAGAAACAATGTGATAGAGTGATGCTCCCCAACCCCTGCAAGGACTTCCACATCCTAATCCAGAACCCATAAATAGGATACCTCTCATGGTAAAAGGGGTTTTTCAGATATGATTAAATTAAGGATCTTGAGATGGAAAGATTATCCTGGATTATTTGGGTGGGTATAATATAATCACAACAAACCTTATAAGATAAAGAGTAAGTGGGAGAGTCAGAGAACATGATGTGATGGAAGCAGAGGTCACTGAATCAGATTTGAAGATGCTATGTAGCTAGCTTTGAAGATAGGGAGAGGGGCCATAAATCAAGGAATGTAGGTGACCTCTGGAAGCTGGCAAAGACAAGTAAACAAATTCTCCCCTAGCCTTCCAGAAAGAACTAGTCCTGCTGACACCTTTACTTTAGCCCCATGAGACTTATTTTAGACTTCTGACATTCAGAACCGTATGAGAATAGATTTGTGTTGTTTTAAACCATAGAATTTGTCATAATTTGTTACAGTAGAATTGGAAACTAATATCCCTTTTTAAGGGCTGCCAAATAAATTGAGTTCACCTAGTTAAATCTGAATTTCATGTAAGCAGTGAATCAAAAGTATGTCCCATGCAAACAGTTTACTAAAAATTTGTCATTTTCCTGAAATTCAGATTTAGCTGGACATCCCATATTTTTATTTCCTAAATCTGGCAACCTTATCAATTTCAAAACCTCTTGAGGGAATATTGGGGTAGACTATTGGCCATCATATGCTGTTGCCCATCATATAGTACAGGAGCCAGGTGCTGGAGAAGCTGTGAGCATCTCAGGAGCCTGACCCTGGAGAAGCTGCCCATGCTCCAAATGCCTGGTACTGGGGAAGTCACATGCCACTGCAGCTGCATGCTCGTGAAGCTGTGCACACTACAGAAGCCTGCTAAACAGGTACCCAAACTGGGGAGCAAAACTCCTTTCTTCCTATATTGTCTCTCAGCACCCTCTACTGACAAAGCTTAACATTGTATCAGCTAGCAAAGGAAAATATTCGAAGGGCTCATCTCCATTTTAGCCAAGCAGGAGATGAAGGATTAATTTGGAGCCAAGAGGCAATAAATTAATAACTGAAACCTTGGATTCTCACTTTGTAAGAGTTTACCAATGCCCTTTTGCACTGTGAAAATATAAAACTATATTGAATGTGCTTTTTTAAACAACTCAGTTTTTGTCCTGCCCTACCAATTCCACCCACTCCAGAGATCCTGATTAGCCCTTAGGGAGCAGCATGGCACATTATTGAGAATAAATCTAAATGGTCTAAACTAACATGATTACATTCAATACACCTACTGATCAGCTCTTGATATGCCCAGGATGAAGGAAGAATAGGTTTATCAGATTTTCAAAAAAAACCTGAGAGTTTTAGTTTGCTAAAAGTATGCTATGTACCCACAATTTGATGTGACCCCTAAAAACAAATTCATTCTTAGGCTGCATCAGTGGGGTTCAGAACAAAAGAAATGATGGCCTAGTTTTCTCTGCAGAGCTTCTGCTGTGTCCTGAATATGCATTCAATTCTTGGCACCTCCCTTTAAAGAAAGACAGTTTAGAAATATGGTACCAAAACCAGGTGATGAGTCTGCGAATGGTAAAAAGACCTGGGGGTATTAACCTGAGAAAAAGAAAGCCAAGGCAAGCCATGGTAACAACCATTAGAAGTGCTTTCATATATTTTTAACTTTGTCATCCCAGAGACCAGAAGAGGGACATTAGGAACAGGTCATGGGATGAAAACTGTGATTCAATATATGAAGGACTTTATTAATATTAACAGTGATGGAAAAGGGCAGGGATGGCTTTATAAGGCAGCAAGTCGCCTCTTTTTGGATAAGGCACATTGGAGGGGTTGAATAGAAGGATTCTAGCATCTGATAAAGGTTGGGACAACTCTCTTTGGGTTCCCTATGAGATTCTGTGAGCAGGCCATAGCAGCCTTTTTATCCTAATATGTCTTAGTACTGGTTTGAAACTATATGTACCCCAGAAAAGTGATGCTTTAATCCTGATCCAGTCTTGTGGGGCAAGACCTATTGTTTAGGGTGGAAAACTGGATTGTTTCCATGGAGATGTGGCACACCAATTTTGGGTGTGACCTTTTGTTTAGATTACTTCCATGGAGATGTGACACACCCAAATGGGGTTATGGCCTTTTGATTAGATGGAGATATGACCCCACCCATTCAAGGTAGGTCTTGATTAGTTTACTGGAGTCCTTTAAAAAGGGAAACATTTTTTTAGAAACATCAGATGCAGATGCTTAGAGAACAGTTGCTTCAGAGGTGACAGAGACATGGATGTTGGAGATGGTTGGAGTGCAGACAGAAAGAGCAGAGCCTAGACATGAGCAGAGTCCAGTAGACATCACCATGTGCCTTCCCATGAGGTGCTAAGCAAGGTAGAACCCTGAGTCATGTCCCAGAGGAGCTAAGTGAAGGCCCACAGATGTATGCATAGGAAACCACTGACATCAGAAGCTGGAAGCAACAAAACCAGGAACAAAAACCAGCAGACAGCAGCCACATGCCTTCCCAGTTGACAGAGGTATTCCAGATGGAATCACTCTCCCTTGCATGAAACTAACCTCTTGTTGATGCCTTAATTTGGACATTTTCATGGCCTTAGAACTTTGAACTTACGACATTAAATTCCTTTTTAAAAAGCCATTCCATTTATGGTATATTGCATTCCAGCAGCTTCGGTTAACTAATACAGTCTTTAAACAGATATGCCTCAAATCTCATATTTAATGCCTCCTCTAAATTATTCATGCCTGGTGAAGTCACTTCTCTTTTAGGAAGGAAATAATGAAGAGTCCTCTATAATCAAACTTTACCTATTTAGGAAGCATTAACTAATAATCATTCTACTCCTATAGACCCAAATAATTAAATTCCAGCACATGCTTAAATTGCATAGGACCACCATTTGAATATGCCCCTCAGGGTATAGACATTGTTATTATAATAAAAGGGAAGGTTCACTTTAAATATTATATGAAGTCTTAGCCTAAAGACAATTGCAGTTCTCTAATGTGAAGAAATTTTTAATATGTAACTATTATGAAATAACCTGATCATATTTTAAATTGTGAACAATGACTATTTTATAAATGTTTTTTTAAAAAATTTGATTTAGTCCTTCCTAAACATTTATGGTAGCATCTAAAATTTATCTTTACTTCCAGATTACCCACCTCATTGATACCTTCTTTAGTTTTTGCACTAGATATGTAAAATCCAATGGCTGGTAAACATTCATAAAAATAAAAGGCTGCTGTCTTAGTTTCTTAGGGCTGCCATAACAAATGACTTCAAACTGGGTGACTTAAGACAAGAGAAATGTATTGTCTCACAGTTCTGGAGACTAGAAACTTGAAATCAAGGTGTGGGCAGGGCTATGCTTCTTCTGAAGTCTGTAGGGAAGAACCTGTTCTATGTCTCATTTGGAGTGGGCTGAGCTCAGAATACTGGAAAAGGGACACAAAAAGCCAGTACCAACTCTGGCTCTTGATTGGCAAATTCAGGGGAACTGGGAACCAATTCTGAAAAGGATTTTTTTTCTTTTTAAGTTTTTTAACTGCCCATTAAACAGAGTCTAAAGAAATTTTCAGTTGTTAGCACTGACCAGGCAAGGATGGAGTTAAAGAAGGTACAAGAGACAAAGTAACTAGTTAGATAAAGGAGATAATTCCCTAAAGTTCATATCTTCCCCAAGAAAAAGGGGAGTGCAGGGCCCAGCACAAGTGGTGGCTCTCATTCAGAGAATTCAGACCCCAGCAGCTGGAAAACAGAAATAGCCTAAGCTCACCTTCTTCCTCAGCCTTTGGCTCAAATATGCCCCTGGCAGGGTCAGGGTCTGCTGAGAATTAAAGGCACCACACCACTTCACACCAGTGGGGAGCTGTGGGCTGACAGATGTCATCTGCTGGGCAGGATAGGAAAAGCACAGAATTAAGAGCCTTCACTGGAAGTACTGGTACCTTCTGAGTCTCATTCTCAGGAAAACTTGATACTGATTACACCCTCTTCCTGAGTTCTAGACCTGTCTTGTCAGGGATAATTTTATTGGGGTTGATCCTGTCTGGCAGGACAAAAAACCAGAAAAACAAAAGGTGAAAAAGTCTGACCAGTTAAACAGAAGTTATGCTAGAGGCCTAGAATGAATTGAACTGAATACCAAAGAACAGATAGAGAACAAAGCCAACCAACAAGAAAACCCTAGGTAAAAAGAGTGAAAGGACATCCAGAATAAGCTAATTAAGCATCTGATTAGATGCCTAGACCTCAGCAAAAAGTCACAAGTCATACTAGGAAGAATGAAGATATGGCCCAGGCAAAGGAACAAACTAACACTTCAAATAATACACAGGAGTTGAAACAACTAATTAAAGATTTTTTTTTAATTCTAAGTCAAATAAAAAATCGAGTCAAAAAGGTGAAGAAAAATATGGCAAAAGAGATAAAGGGATATAAAGACACTATGTGACCATACAGAAGAACTCAAAAGCTTGAAAAAAACAATTGGCAGAACTCATGGGAATGAAAGTCACAATAGAAGAGATGGAAAAACACAATGGAGATTTACAACAGCAGATTTGAAGAGGCAAAAGAAAGGTTTAGTGAACTAGAGGATAGGATATCTGAAATCATACTCAGAAAAGAACGGATGGGGGAAAGAATGGAAGGATATGAGTGGGATCTTGGGGAATTGAGTGACAACATGAAATGCATGAATACATGTGTTATGGGTGTCCTGGAGAGAGAAGAGAAGGGAAAAGGAGCAGAAAGATAATGGAAGAAATAATCACTGAAAAATTCTCTATTCTTAAGAAAGACATGAAATTACAGATCCAAGAAGTGCAGTGTACCCCAGACAAAATACATCCGAGTTGACTTACTCTAGAATGCTTACTGATCAGATTGTCAAATATCAAGGACAGGGAGAGAATTCTGGAAGTAGCAGGAGAGGGGTGATCTATCACATACAAGGAAAGCTCAGTAACACAAAGTGTGGGTTTCTCAGCAGATACCTGGTAGTGGGAGGTGGTGGTGTAATATATTTGGAGTGCTGACAGAGAAGGACTGCTGGCCAAGAATTCTGTATATGGCAGGACTGTCCCTCAAAGATGAGGGAGTGTTTAAAATATTTTCAGATATAGAGACACTGAGAGACTTTGTGAGTGGGGAGCCTGCTCTGCAAGAAATACTGAAGGGAGCAGTACAGAAATATAGGAAATCATGGGGGAAAGGGGTTTGGAGAAGAGTATAGAGATGAGGATTAGTAAGGGAAAAAAGAGAGAAAAAAAGATATGACGTATAAAATCCAGACAACAAAGTGGTAGACAAAAGTGTACTGCCTTTGCAGTAGTAACATCTAATGTTGATGGATTAAGAGTGTGTTCCACAAAACTAAAGGGAATAAACTAAGAAAAAAGAAGACAAGTGGGAATCCAACACAGGGAGAAGGTGAAGGAAACTGTCAGTATGATAGTGAAGGGAAGTTCCAGCTGGATGGCTCTTCCTAGGCCAGAGAATGGCCAGTCAATATTGGAGCAGAGAAATGGAGGACTCGAGGAGGATGTCTTCAGGGAGGAAATGTACCAATAAATTAAATGACAGATATGACCATGTAGAAAAACTGAGAAGCATTTTATAGAGCTGTTAGAGAGATTTAATCAGATGTTCAATAAAAACTAAGTAAATAAAGAAGATAATTATTAACTCCAGGAACAATAAAATGTAATTCAAGAAAGGAAGTGTAATCATATTAACTTTCTAGTTCAGCAGTGAAAAGTCTTTAAATAGTCATTAAAATGAAAACACAGGATATGTATGGGCTTAGCCAAAAGTTGAAATATATTATTATTATTATTATTTTTTACATGGGCAGGCGCCGGCAATCGAACTTGGGTCCTCTGGCATGGCAGGCAAGCATTCTTGCCTGCTGAGCCACCGTGGCCCGCCCGAAATATATTACATTTATTCAAGAAAATTCAGAGCTTTCTTTAATAGTCAGTGTCTAAAACCTGCATTACAAGGTAGCATATATGTATATTTTTTAGAAATGTAGGACTTAATACAAAAAGAAACAACTCCTGGGGTGGAAATAGGTTGCCTCTGGGAGATGGGCGGAAAAGGGTACAAGAGACTGCTATTTTTCATTTAAAGATCAGTATTGTTTGACTTTTAAGCTATTTGTACAAGTAATGTTTTTACTAAAGTAGCATTTATTTTTCAATAAAAGTGAAGAAAAATCTTCATTTCTTATAGAGGACAATATTTTGGGGGTGAGAAGGAATATTTTTAAAGCAATGCACTCCAGACTATTGTTTGGCTCTTGGAAGGAAACTAAAAGCCACACACTTCAGTGATGTACTTATCTATATGCCAGATTGATGTGGGTTGATTATTTACATTAACATATAAAGTCACTGACTTCAAATAATTACTCTGAACTGTACATTTGGAAACATGCTTGAATTTTCCATATGTCAGAGTTCCTTAATTATTCTATGATCTTTTTGCAGTTTTAAGATGTTGGGGAAAATATATTAGACTGTAAACATACTGATGGCCAGATGAGGCTCATTCAGAGTACTGAGTGCCAGTACCTGTTGTGCACAGTATCCCACTCTCTCTCCCACGTAGCTGGGAAACCTGCCACTTATAAATCACTCAGGATTTTCTATGGAACCAGACTTGAGAATTTAGTCGTGTTATGCTGTGCATTTCTAAAGAGCAGTTTACACCAGTGCCAGAGAAAAGTGCTTTTTTATTCCCTGAATAAGGAAAATTTGTCCAATTATCTTGGGCACTTGACAGCTACCTCTTGATTAACTGTGCTAATGAAGGGAATTGCACAGATACTCTAAATAAATTTTTATTTGAATGAAAATTATTTGTGTTTGGTTTGGGCTCATATTACATTATTTTAGAAGAGTATTCACACCTTACATGATGCTTTCATAAGTTGACTCATTGAAAACAGGTTTGCAAGTGAACATATCCTGTGGGTTGGGGAGCAAGTTTGTGGTAAAATGCTTTGAAAGTAAGACAGGGAATAAGTGTGTGTCAGCTGTTCTAGTACCAGATCATTTCCTAGACTATCTTCTTTCCAAGTGGGATGCCAAATAACTTGAGAAGAATTAAAACTAATAAAAGCTTGAATATCTACATAAATCAGGAGTTAATTTTGCATCACCAGCAAGGCACTTGATAGAGAAAGCTAGCTATATCTGACTTTAGATCATCAACCAATTGGTTAAATTAGAATCATGAGTAGCTTCTTACTTCAATGAGACCCAGATACTCCCTTCCTTAACTTAATGCACCACAGAGAACATAGCTAAGTCAGCAAATTATGTCGAGAGGGTACATGAATGAGTTAAGTTTGTTATGAAAACGATCTGGCCAATTGCTCACAGCATAGTTATCTATCAAAAAGTTTGTTCCATTTTCATTTGAGGTAAACTTTAGAATCAGAAGTAATTTCTTCTGGAGAAAGTTTTGGGATACTGGACACTCCTCTTTCTTGGAAGTTTCTTTCAAGTGAAAGATGAGAGGGTTGCTCTCCAGGCTGTCCACTATTTTGCTGACATGCTCCGGTGTGAAGCTTCAGTGACAAATTCCTTCTTAAATTCAGTGGGTAAAATGTTACATGAGAGGATAAATAAAGGGGAGAGATTATAAAACCCCATGTCAAAATGTTTACAAGACTACTCATTCACATCCTTGGAATATTAGGTTCTATTAGAACTTTTATTATTTACAGACATAGAAAAAGACGTAGGTGTTTACAGACATAGATGTTCTCTGCACCTCATTACAACAGCCAATGTTTTTGAAGAAATAAATCATGTAAAGAAAGCCATGTTTTATACTCAGGCATTACAAAATAGACACCCAGAATAATAAATCTTTTGGCTGTTGCTCTTAAAGATTCTCAGGAGCAATATTTAAATCGCTTCACACTGAAGTTTTCTACCAGCCTATAACTTCCAATTTTCACAAATTGGTTTATTTTGTATTCTTCCTCTAGAGTAATCTGGTCATTCTAGAATGAATCTAGTAGAGAAAATAAGTAAGAATGTTTCCAATTGGAAATTGTCGTTTTATTCTCTCCAATTCTCAGAGTCTAGTATGTCTCACATTTACAAAATGG
>PVIY010050051.1:0-16400 GCA_004026745.1 Myrmecophaga tridactyla
CTGTGTGCTGCCATCCCTCTGCCCCCACTTCCCCTCCATTCATCATCACATCGTCCCTCAATCCTTTCATCTGCCATCCTCCCATCCCTCTGCCCTGCATCCGCCTGTCCCTCCGCGCCTGCCCCACCTGTCTGCCCACGCCCCCCCCCACACCCCAGCCCATGGCCAAGGGCACAAATATGTAGTCGTCCATGAAGCGTTTGCGGAGGTTGCCCACGATGGCGTCCTCGGTGATCTGGGGCAGCAGCACCATGTCATCCACGCCGCTCTGCTTCACGTTGTGACTCTGCCAGTGGAACCGCTCCTTGCTGCCCTGGGGGTGGGGGCCGGGGGAGGGGGGAGGGGGTCAGCCCCTGCACGGTGGGGGTGGGCTGGAGCCCCAAGGCCGTCCGTCCGGCTCACCTCCATCACTGGCGCCTCCTCCTGCCCCATTGCAGCCACCCCATCCATCCTCACCTCCACACCTCACTTCTACCTCCCGGAGGAGGCCTGATCGGGGGAGCCTTGGATGGCTGGACTCTAACATCTCAGATCCATCTTTTGAGACTTCTCTTTGGGCCCCTCTGTTCACTTATTTCCTCGACTTGCTACACCCCACTGCGGAGGGGGCGGTGATGGCAGCTCCAGCGAGGCCCAGTAGGATTGGGGGCTCTAGCAGGTTGTGAGAGGGGAGGAGGGAGCCAGGGGAAGTTTTATGGAGGGCTTGCCTTCCCTGGTTCTCATTTCCCCTCCAGACTCCCAGCCATACTTCCCCAACTCTCTTCTTGCTCCCAGGCCCAAGCTGAGTCCCTGACATAGCTAAGACATTTGACCCGCCTGCCCACGCCTTCCACCGTGAGACAGCCTCCTTCCTCCTTCTCCCCTCCACCTCACTCATGGTCATGCATCTCATCCCATTCCTCTGAGCACCTCCTGGCCACCACATGACTGTGACCTCTGCCCTCTCTGCCTGGCTGTGACCCTATGACCTCATTCTCAGATAAGATGGTCTCCTTCAGGAAGCTTCTGAATAGAAGGGTTCCTGGAAGACAGGGGCAGAAGGGAGGTCTGTCCAGTGAACAGGGAATGAGGGCAAAGAAAGAGGCCAGCTGCAGAGGAAAATCCAAAGGCCCAAGGATGCTGGGCACTGAAGCCGAATCTATAGAGATGGCCATGTTTGCCAGGCAGATCCAATGGAAAGAAGGGTACTTTGAGCAGAAGGAACCCAGGCTGGGATTAAGTGGGAGGGTCTGTGCGAGCAACTCTGGGCCCAGATGACTGAGTGTAAAAGTGGAGATGAGTCCAGGGCTAGTCATGAAGGGTTGGCTAAGGACCCGGACTCTCCTGGGGCACTGGGGAGTCATGAAAAGCTCTTGAGCAGGAGAGGTACATGGTCAGATTCTGGATTTAGCAGGAGCATGCTGAAAGCCTTGCAGGGGTTGGGGGGGGAGTGGCATTGGTTGAAGAACACCCATGGACCTTCAATGAACCCAGCCTTTGGCGTGGGACAAATCTGGGTTCAAATCCTGGCTAGGTGACCTGGAGCAATTTCCCTTACACTGCTGTGAGCCTCCAAAACCTCATCTGTAAAATGGGGGAGAAGCAGCCCTACTTCCCAGGGTTGATTCAAGGCTTAAATGTTTTGAAGGGTGGGCTGGTGCCTTCTGGTGATGCTAGTCCAGTGGAGGAGGCTTGCAGGAGGGGCAGATATGATCTTGGAGGTTGGATCTGGCCTGACATTTCTCCTGAGCTCCACCATGCATCTTCCCACCCCCTGAGCACTGTGCAGGCTATTCACACTTGGCTTCCTCCTCCCTGTAACTACCTCTCCTGGGTCTCCACCTTCAGCTCTGTGTCCTGAGCCCGCCTGGCATTGTCCTATCACTGAGGCCTGACCATCCTGCCCCCTGAACTCCTGAGTCTCCCTGGGGTCACGCAGCCTCAGCCTGGTCCTGGCTGATGACTGCCCAGTCCCCTCCTTGCACCCCTCCCAGCATGGCTTCGTCACACAGCCAGACCTGACCTTGTCTCTTCCCTGCTTGACTCCTACCATGGCTCCCCAGTGCCCCCGGTTGGGAAGCGTGAGAGAGAGCATGGGGTCAGGGAGGGAGGTTTGTCCAAACTACGCCCTCTTCTATGCTTTCCCTCCAGCCCAAGAGGTTATAAGGATGGGCTGGGCAGGGGGTCATTTGATGGCATTAACATCCACCAAGAACCCATGTCCGGCACTGGGCTAGCCCTTCACTAATATCATCAGGAGTCCTCATGGCATCTCAGTGTTGTGTAGACTCAGAGGGAAACCGAGGCTCAAGAGGCATAGTGGCTTGACTAAGGACACAGCTATTTTATTTCCAAGGAGTGGAATTCAAACCTGGGTCTGGCTGACAGCAAAGGCTCTTGCTGCCATACTCAAAAGTATCTAGGACCCCAAAGGGGTGTTTGGACTGGGACTTGAAAGCTGAGATAAGGGAGAAAGACCATCGAAATGGACACCCTGGATAAAGGTGCAGAGGTGTGACTGTGCGATGGAAGTGAGGCTGGAACACAGGACAAAGGGGAGTGCGGGAGGAGGCAGTGACAGGGTTCGAATTCTGCCCCGGCATGAATGAACTAACGATGAATCCTTGAGCCCCTGCTGTGGGCCGGTAGCTAGTAGGCCTCCAGGAAGAACAGTTTCAGTCCCTCCGCTGTGTCGCCTCCAAGCCTTTGCAGATGCTGAGGCATCTGCCCTGAATGTCCTTTCTACTTTCTTAAGCCCAACCTGTGTGTAAGACTCAAGGGAAGACCACCTTGACCTCCAGGTCAGTTCAAGTGCTTCCTCTGGGCCCCCCCGCAGTGCCCCAGGTGAACCCCCACACACAGTCCTGACCACCCTCTGGCATCTCTGGGTTTGCCCACCCATCTCATCCTGCAGTCTGCCAGCTCCTGTGGGCAAGAAGGTGTTGGGTCACGTGGTGGGTGAACCAGGGAAGGAATGCATGAATGGAGGGAGGGCTCCCAGGGCTTTGAACGTCAAGCAAGGGAAAGTGGCCTGGATTGTGCATGGTATGAGCTTAGAGCAGGGGAGAGGGTCTACTAGCCTGGGGTGTTTGGTGGGAGAGATGGAGCTGCACAGGAAGGTAGAAAAACTGAGTCCTCAAAGGTGAGGAGACCCAGGCAGGGCTGCCCTTGTCTTCCTTAGGTGGGGAAGCCAGAGAGGAGGTAGCAGCTGTCATCTGGACTAGAGATAAAGGAAGAGGGGCGGGTGGGTGGGGGATAGATGAGCTTGGGCAATGTGCTGGCTTGAAAGGATTTATATACCCTAGAAATACCATGGCTTCTCTATTTTGATCATTCCGTTCTACATATATAATCAGTAATTCACAATATCATCACACAGTTGCATATTCATCATCATGATCATTTCTTGGAACATTTGCATCTATTCAGAAAAAGAAATAAAATGAAACAGAAAAAAATTATACATATCATACCCCTTACCCCTCCCTTTCATTGATCACTATCATTTCAAACTAAATTTATTTTAACATTTGTTCCCCCTATTATTTATTTTTATTCCATATTGTTCTACTCGTCTGTTGACAAAGTGGATAAAAGCAGCATCAGACACAAGGTTTTCACAATCACATAGTCACACTGTGAAAGCTATAGCATTATACAATCATCTTCAGGAAACATGGCTACTAGAACACAGCTCTACATTTTCAAGTAGTTCCCTCCAGCCTCTCCATTACATCTTGACTAACAAGGTGATATCTACTTAATGCATAAGAATAACCTCCAGGATAACCTCTCGACTCTGTTTGGAATCTCTCAGCCATTGACAGTTTGTCTCATTTCACTCTTCCCCCTTTTGGTTGAGAAGGTTTTCTCAGTCCCTTGATACTGAGTCTCAGCTCATTCTACGATTTCTGTCCCACGTTGCCAGGAAGGTCCACATCTCTGGGAGTCATGTCCCACATAGACAGGGGGAGGGTGATGAGTTTGCTTGTTGTGTGGACTGGAGAGAGAGGTCACATTTGAGCAACAAAAGAGGTTCTCTTGGGGGGTGACTCTTAGGCCTAATTTTAAGTAGGCTTGACCTATCCTTTGTGGGGTTAAGTGAAAAGCCATGTTTTAATCCTAATCAGTCTTGTGGGAGCAACGGTTTCTTCTAATCCCTATTCAGTATCATAGGCTGGAAACTTGATTGAGTTATCTCCACAGAGACGTGACTCAATCAACTGGGGATATTAAACTTGATGAGACGGAGAACACGTCTCCACCCATTCTAAGTGGGTCTTGATTAGTTTTTACTGGAATCCTATAAAAAAGGAGACGTTTTGGAGAGAGGGCCTTTTGAGAACGAGGAGAGAGCTGCAGAACTGTGACAGAAGGATGAGAGAACCACAGAGTCCACCAGCCAGTGACCTTTGGAGATGAAGAAGGAAAATGCCTCCCGGGGAGCTTCATGAAACAAAAGGCCTGGAGAGAAACCCAGCAGATGCCATGTTTGCCATGTGCCTTTCCACTTGAGAGAGAAACCCTGAATTTCATTGGCCTTCTCGAATGAAGGTATCTTTCCCTGGATGCCTTAGATAGGAAAAATTTCTATAGACTTGCTTTAATTGGGACATTTTCATGGCCTTAGAATGGTAAACTTGTAAGTTATTAAATTTCCCATTTTAAAAGCTGTTCTGTTTCTGGCATATTGCATTCTGGCAGCTAGCAAATTAGAACAGGCAGGGAGGGTGAGATGGTGTAAACCAGTGGCTCTCAGCAGGAGCAAAATGCTCCGGGGGACAGTTTAGGAATCTGTGAGAGCATTTTGGGATGTCACAATGATAAGGGCATGGCTGGCATTTGGTGTAGGGGGTTGTGGGTGCCAAATTTACATCCAAATCACTGTCCAGCCTGGAGCTCACCCACCCTACCCCACCAGCCATTTACACACATGATCAACCTGTTTATGACCATTGGAACCCAGAACTAAACTCTATTGTATACATTAACATAATTTCTTTCTTTCTTTCTTTTTGCACGATTGATGCTTTCTGCATTTTCCAGGAACACTATTACTATGTGCCAGAAGTGGGAGTGGGAGGTGAGGCATCTGTAGACAGAGGGAGGATGACTCTTGGAGAATCTGGGTACAAAGGGGAAGAGGGAAAGAGGCTGGAGGGAGAGGTAGGGTTAGGGGAGGATGTGTTTCCTGTTTTCAATACGGGAAGAGAAGAGGGTGTTGTTGAGAAGAGATGGTGAAAGTTGGGAGAAAAAAGATGTTATTCACAATCCCAGTGGTGGCAGGTGGGGGTTCTGCCCATTTCTTGACCTAGCGGTTGAAGGGGGGAGAAGTACAGCTGTGTAAGTGGGTGAGAAGTCAGAAAGTGGAGTCTCTATGGGGTTAGAGTGCTAGGGCTTTGGAGGTTAAAGATGATTGACTAAGCATCTAAAACTAACTAACTAAACTAGCAAACCACATAACTAACCAAAACCAACCAACTAACTAAAACTGATGGACACTAACCAACTAATCCAAACTAATGAAAACTAGCCTACCAAAATGAATACTGGCCAACTAATCTACAAACTAAACCTAACCAGTTAATGAAAACCAACTAAAACAAATTAATCAAAGCAAACTAACTAAAACCAACTAAAACGAACACTAACCAACCAAATAACCAAAGCGAAAAGTAACCAACTGACTAAAACTAACTAGCCAAACTAACCAACAAAATAACTAAAACTAACCAACAAAAAACTGACACTAAAATACACTAAAACTAACCCAAACTAACTAAAACCAAACAACCAACAAAAATGAATAGTAACCAACCAAATGACCCAAGTTAACTAAAACCAACCAACCCAAACTAACACTAATCAACTAATTGACTAAAACTAACCAATAAATGAAAACTGACACTAACTAAACCAACTAAAGTAAAATGAAGTAAAACTAACTAAAACCAACTAACTAACCAACCAAGCAACTAACTAACTAGCACAACAGCAGCAATAGCTAACACCCCCATTCGTACCCTGTGCTAGGTGCTGGGTTAAGGTTTTAGGTGAATCACCTCACAGGTGGAGCCCAGTACTACCATCAGGTTCGTTTTACAGAGAGAAAACTCTGGCACAGAGAGGTTGAATGCCCTTCCCAATGTCACAGAGCAAAAGCGTGGCACTGCAGGAAAGGAGAAACTGGGGGAGGACCCATCAGGCTATCCATCTCCAGCCCAGTCTGAGCCAGAGGTGGCTGGGGTTGGTGCTTCTTCCAGGCCAGACAAAGATGAGGAGGGGACAAGACTGTCTCATCTAGGGTGTCTCCTTTGGGGTAAGTGCCATCTCTGTGCTCCCGAGTTCCTCGGTTTGAGGCCTCCTACCAGCCCCATCTGGTCCTTTTGGCCCTGAGGACTCGGTTCCTCTTCCTGTCCCTCTCCCCCTTCTCCTCTGATATGGTGGGGCAGCCCTCTCCCTCTTCCAGCCCCTGCCCTTCTTTTCTCTCTTCTACCCCAGTCCCCCTGGTCTCTCCAGATGCACTCCTAGCTCTGTCCGGTCACAAGAATCACGAGTTGTCAGGCCAGGAGTGTTTTGCCTTGGAATGAGAGAGGGTTTTGCTCAAGTGTGTGGGAGGACAGTCCAGGATTTGGACATGTGACAGATCAACAACTGTGTGTCCCTGGGGAGGCCACTTCACTTCTTCAAGCCTCGGTTTCCCCATCTGTAAAATAGACTTCCCAGGTCTATCAAAGCCAACTAACTAAAGCCAACTAAAATGAACACTAACCAACCAAATAACCAAAGCTAAAACTAACCAACTGACTAAAACTAACTAGCCAAACTAACCAACCAAATAACTAAAACTAACCAACAAAAACTGACACTAAAACTAAAACTAACCAAAACCAACTAAAACCAACCAACCAACTAACAAAAATGAACAGAACCTCCAAGGAGATTGAGTGAGCAGAGAAAGGTGAACCAAAGTGTCTCAGGAAATGGTGGCTGGTGGCCCTGAGAGGATTTAACTGAAATCACCAGCATTTGACACAGGGCCTGGGAAATAAGAGCTGGTCAATATATACTTGAGTGAGTGAAGGAATGAATGAATGAATGGATGAAAAGTACCATCCAGAGGAGAATGCTTCCTGTACTATCTCATGGGTCTCTCTCTCTTTGTGGCCCCCAGGCCTCCATGGGTCAATTTGAAACTGTTTGTCCCTTCCTTGGGGGTGGGGGTGCAACAAAGAGGTTGTGGTCACGGTTGACCACAAGCCAAGTATGACTCAACCTGGTGAGGCTCTTGTGAAAGACAGTTAGAGGTTCAAGGTGGCTGGGGTGGGAGGAAGGAGGGTAGCTTCTTCAGCTCTTCAGAGAGGTCCTCCCATGGCAAGGCAGAGGGCAAGTGGAGGGGGAGGGGAGGGCTTCCCTGGTGCCAAAGGAAGGAGGGGCCATTTGTAGCCAAGGCAAGGGCTGCCTTGGGGGCTGGGGCATTCGAGTTCTGCAGCGACCACATTTCCTGAGCCCCTGCTCTGTGTGGGGGAAGTGGGGGTGGGGAGAGGTAAAGAGGTGGGCCAGGCTTAGACCTTTGCTCTCGGAGTGCTCAGTGTGCCCTGAGCGGGTGAAAAGGGGAGCCAGTGTAGACTGGATCCACACTGGAGGGTGTTCAAGAGAGGTGGAGGGATCAGGAAGGGCTCCCCAAAAGGAGGTGGAACTTGCAGCATGAATTTTCCAGGCACCATCAGTGGAGGCAGCAGGAGCAACACGCCAGGAGGGGACACCAGGATTTTGATTTCTTTGGAATGGAGAGCCCAGGTCCAAATGAAGCTGGAGGGTTGGGCGGGGTCATTGAAGGACCTTGAATGCTCACAATGGGATTGGGGAGTCTGGGGCGTGGAGAGGGGGTCCTTGGAAACCTCTCACTTCGCAGGAGGTGGGGGGAAGTAGTGGTCAAGGTAACAGCTTATAGTGTGACCTCGGGAGTCACACTGCGTGGAAATCCTCTGCTACTTTTAGGTTGTGTGGCGACCTGCCTAACCATCCTGCCTCAGTTTCCTCAAAATGGGACTATTGAGGGCCACAGATCTCAGGGTGCTACTGTGCAGATTCAGTGAGGCAATGCTAGATGCTGGCTGGTCCCTGGGGCCCAGGGCTCAGGGGGCAGGAGAAATGGCTGGCTGGACGAGTGCTTTTGCAATTCTCCCCCAATGCTCCAACCTCCCCACTTCTGGGTGGTGACAAGCAGAGACCCAGGCTGGAAAGAGCAAGAAAACAGCCACTTCCTTCCCCACAATGAGAGCTGTGTTTGCCTGGGAGGAGATGTGAAGCTGCTGCAGTGGCTGCCAGACCCAGCTCACTGCCCTCAGGGTACCCCTGGAGTGTCAGTCCTGCCCTCCCCGCCAGCCCAGGGGGTTCTGAGGATGCACCTTGCATCATTCTCACCTCCTAAGGCTCCCAGGGTCTCCCCCCGCCACCCCCAGATTTCCTTTTGGCTTTGCCTGAGGTTATTATCCAACATGTGGGGACCCCTGTCTTTCTGGAGCTCGGCCCTTTGTCTAGAGCTGGGGAGCCATGACCCTGAGCTGCCAAGGAACCCTGGCCTGACCCTGTGACCTCCCTCTTCCCCGAGCTTATTGGGAAAGAATGAACGAGTTAGAAACCCCGAATCCGTGACTGCTTCTCTTCCTCACTCTTTACTTCCAATCAGATCTTATTGATTTCTCCTCCCAAATCTCTTTTGATTCCCATTCTCTTCTATCTGTCCCCATGGCAAATGGCCCCGGACCATTCACCTCCCTGGCTGCCCTGCTTTATGTCTGTACCTTAAAAACAACCCCTGTTCTATCATGACACCACCAATAACCAAGGACAACCAATTGCTGCTTCCACCACCGCCATCCGCCAAGTTAAACAACGGTTGGTGAACCCCGTTGCTAACACCAGCAGCCAGCCTCAAACAGGAACAGCTATCGATACCACCATCAAACCAACGAATCACCACCACCACCATCACCCATCACCATTGCCAGAAAGCAACAATGATGGCAAAGAAACACCACCACTGTTACCCGCTGCCAACTGCTGTCATTCCACCAATTGCCAAGCATCACCCTACCAGTGAAGACAACCAAATATCACCATTACACAACAGCTGTCACCCAAAATAACCAGCACCACCAACCTGGCCACACGCCTTCCTACATTCAACCTGCAAAAACCAGCAGCCTCCAGCTCACCACCAACTACACCACCAACTACACCAACTCAACATGAAGCAGCAGCCATGAACAGCCAACAGCGACTGTTCCACAATAAACAGTAGTGAGTCACCACTCTCCACCGCCACTGTTAAACCTAGCAATGAATAATCACTACCCGCAGTAGCAGCTGCTGAGAATTGAGTGCATATTATATGCTCCATAAAGGATTTTATGAACATGATTTCGTTGAATCCTCCAGCCATTTCCCTGGCATCCATCTCTCCCCTGCCCCCTGCCCCCCACGAAGATTTCAGCACCCCAGACAGAGGTACTGGGGTCCCAGACATCCTGCCTTCTGCTTGTTTTCTCCTCCAGTGTCCTCTTGGGCGAGTTTTTCACCTCCCAAATCCCATCTGCCACGCAAACTGTTGACTAAGCATTTTGTACGGCTTCCTTAGGAGGGGCTGATTTTCTTTCAAGTAGCAAATCGTTTCCGGTGTTCTTATAATCAAAGTTATAAGAGCCCTCAATCCTTCCTGGCTTGGCAGAGTTTCAGTCCCAAGCCCAGAGAGCTGAATTATCCCGAGAGGTCCCTGACTAGCGATGTCCAGTTTGTTACTGGTTTTCTGAAATAAGGAGCATCTGCTGTGTGTGCTGCAACTGCAATTTTCACCACCAGCTCCATTATGGACCCAGTTCCAACCCCCAGTTCTCATTGACAGGATGACAAAAAGTGAAAGCTGAAGTGGCCTGAGGGTGTGTGGAACCGTGGGGGTGACTCTTATAGCCGGGTCAGGCAGCCCCCTTACGGAGTAAGCCAGATGCTCCTGAGCTTAGACTGACAGCTGTGACAGCCTTTCCAAGCCCTTCTGTCACCATCGCCCTCTATTTCATCAGGCAGTGATGCCTCTGGCTGCAGTGTCTCCACTGCCATTGTCCCACAGTTACTGGTGGGGTTGGTGGTGTAGGCACACTCGGTCTCACTAGCTCCTGCCTCTGTAACTGGTACAGAGAAACCATCCCTGACATCTGCAAAGGCCCGCTGTCACTACACTGTCACCGCTCCGCAACAGTCCATCTGACAACCACCCTTCCCAGCTGTAGACTCAGAGTGGCCGAATCCACAGACCCTCTGAAAGGTGCAACTGAAGAGGCGCCCAGAGAATGAACATCTTCCACATTTAGACTGACTTCTAAATATGACAAATGTGGAAACTCAGCCCGAGAGGGGAAGTGACTTGCCCAAGTGAGATGAGGGACTGAACGGGGCTGGAAACTGGGCCCCCGAACCCCCAGGAAAGGGGCATATGTCCCCTATGGATGCTGAGCTATCCTTCAGGGTCACAGAACCTTCTCTCTCCCAGTTCCTCTCCATCCCCATCACTGGCATCCTGGCCACCATCGGATGGGAGCTTGGTCCCTGGTAAGGGACACTGGGGCACCCGAACTGCAGGCACTAAGGCAAGAGGAGGGACCACCTAAGGGTCAGCCATACCCCTCCCCATCACCCCACTTTCCGATGGCTTCCAGGTCACCTCCACCTGGTCAGCACTCTCCACCCCCTGCACTTCCAGGGCCACCTATGAAGGACTTACCATGTTGGCGTTTGGCACCTGAGTCCTGGGTGGAGGGGGACACGTGATGGGTCGTGGTCGGGGTACGGGCTCAAGGAGCTCCGGGGGGCGGCTAGGGCATGGCCTCGTTCCTCCACCCAACTCCCAGCCCTAGTTCCTCTTACGCCAGCCCCCCTCTCACTTCCTTTGGCGGGGAGGGGCTGTGGCCACGGCGGAGGGAAGCTGGGCATGGGGGCAGGGAGAGAGCCCAGTCTGCATCATGGTTCTGGGGAGCTGGTTGTTTGGGGCTCTGGGCTTGAAGGGAGAGGCCTTGGGGCTGATTGCAAGTGCTTCTGGGTCCTGGAAGCCCCTCTCTCCAGTTCCTTGTGGACAGGGACTGCAGCGACAAGACATTGCCAGCTCTTGAACTTGATGGCTCTTTTCAGGGCAAATGCAGGAAGCAAAGGGGACAGTGGAGGGAAGCAGCATTTCAGATGTGTCTTTTTGGAGCATCCCCGCTTTTCTGGGAGACCTCTGTTCCAGAGGCATTTCTGTGGACCCTTCCTCCAGAGTGGTCTGTGGGAGCTAGGTTTGTGTTGGGGGGAGGGTGCTGGGGGCAACTTGGGATTCAGATCTGGACTGAACCCCTAGCTCTGCTACTTCTTGTATGCTTTGGTCTCCCTGAACCAGCATGAGCTCATTGTGGAACGAGGGTGCTGGCACCCCAGGATGCCCAGCACACAGCGGGAGCTCCTAGGTGTGGCTCCATGTTCTGGAAGCCAGGCACTCGTCTTGACATTTGAGGACCTGTCATCTTCCACGTCTCAAAGTAAGGCGGCCCAGGTAGAATCTGACCCTGGGAAAGCCTGGCAGGGACTGGTGTTCAGACAAGCGTTTTGGTCCCAGCCCAGGACAGGGAGATCCTGGCTCTCCGGATGGCACACCCACATCCTGCCAAGATGAAGCACCCCCCTGGTGGCCACAGCTGGGAGGGCTCCGCCTGTCTCTGAATCACCTGGGCCAGTTTGCAAGCGAACTTGGTGCCTGCAAAACCGCAGCATACCTCCAGAAGCTAAGGGCGAATAAACGGGCAGTCTGGCCCCATCGTGTTGGGGACATCAGGGGAGACTTCTAGGAGGAGGCAGCCTTTGCGTTGAGATGCAAGGGTGAGTTGGCATTAACCAGGTGAAGAGGAGAGGGGAGTGTGTTCTTGTAGAGGAAACAGCTTGAGCCAAGGCCCGGAGCTGGGAAGAGGGAGGTGAAACTGAGGACCTACAAGGATACCAGTGTGTCTGGAGCACGCAGAGGGAATGGGTGCACGGTGGGCTGGCTTTGAGAACCTCTGTGAGAAGCTGTGCATTTGTCCTTATATCACTGAGCTCTTGCTGGTGTTGGTAAGACCCCCCCACCCCCTTTCTGGCTGTTTGGGGCCACCTCTGTGGGGCTGTGGGCTGCTTCCTGGCCCAGGCGGTGCGGGGGGAAGGGGTGGCGGTGCGTGGGCTGAATGCGAACCAGACACAGCTACACACCCACCCACGCGCGGAAATGTACACAAGACGGAACTTTATTGATGTGGGGCTTCCTGGCGAGAGGTGTGTGGACCCCGGGACAGAGCCTGTAGCACCATGACAGGGTGGCCTGGAAGTCGGGGTACCCTGGGTAGGCAGGGCAGAGGTTGAGATGGTTTTTCCCAGTCCTGTGTTACCCCCCACCCCCACAGCTGGCGTGATCAGGGGGAGGGTGTCAGGGAGGTGGTAGTAAGCCCCCTCTTCCATGGTGGGTGTAGACCCCCACCCCCAAGCTCAGAGGGGGGGGGTAGGGCAGTGCTGGGGGGCAGGGCACCCACAGGCCCCCTCCCCACCCCCACTCTTCACAGTACATATTCCCATCAAAGGTGGGGAGTGTTGGCAGCCCCCTTGGGGGAGTGTGTGAAAAGGGTGCTGCAGTGAACAGATGTCCCCTCACCAAACCCACCCTGGAGGGGGGTCTCACTGTGCGAATTGGGAGAGGGGCTGAGAAGGGGCCCCCCAGGGGTGAACCAATCCCTCCCCAGTCCCTCTCCTGGCCCCCAGCCAGGACTCCTGCAGGGGTTCCCAATAAATAACTTTCAGCTCCCACCTCGCCCTTTCACCCCCAGCTCCGGCCCCCTGGGGTACCCTCGGGGAGGGGATGGGGGGGTGCCCGGCCAGGGGCAGGCCCCGCCCCCAGCCTGCGCCCCGCGGCGGTTCCGGGTACTGCGCGCCCCCCTAGCGGCCCTGGCAGGTTTTGCAGCACATCTGGCGGAAGTAGGCTCGGCTGCAGAACTGGAATTTGAGCACCAGGGGGCAGTAGGCGACCTTGTTCACATCCTTGCACTCTGGGGGCGGGAGAAGGGGTTGGGGGGTGATCAGGTCTCAGCGCCCCTCCCTGCAGGGGCGCGTACCACCGCCTGCACAGTGCTTCCAAGTCTGTGACTTCGCCTTTCTGTATCTCAGGTTTCTTCAACCGTTAAAGGGGGCTTCTGAAAATACCTACGCCATCAGGCTGTTCTGAGGATTTAGGCAGAACACCGGGTCTGGGTTAGATTCGGGCACAGTATTAAAAAGTGAGAAAAGAACTCCCTTTTCAGTTACCTGTTTGATAAGACCCAAGACAGATTATCCGTTTGGGGCTGACATCCTTGCTTATCTCCCTTTTAAATGAGGAAACCTAGGCACAGACTTGGAGGGGAGAAAGGTGGAAATGGCAACCCACAGAGTTTGGTTTCAGCAGCCAGAGCTTATCTATTGCTCTCTTTGAAAAATAAAATTACCTAGGTGGAAAAAATGGGGGTATTTAAAGCAGTGGTTTTCAAAGGGAGATGCTGCCGGCCCCCAGAGGATTCTGGCATCCAGTTGAGTCGAATCCAGGGATGTTTCTCCACTTCCTAAAATGCACAGGACGGTCCCTACCAAGAATTCACCTGACTCCCCCAAACGTCAACAGTGCTGAGGTCGAGAAACCCTCACTTAAAGCAAACATATTAAGCAAATAATTCTACAGGTAGAAACCAACATTGCAAAAAGTTCTGGAGGTAGTTCAGGGAATGACCCAAGCTACTGCACCCAGAAAGAACGGGTGCCTGGAACGTTTGAACTAGAACTAGGGACTGACACACAGTGGCACTTAATAAATGTTTGTGGGAAGGGATGGTGAACCCATGGTACAACAGAGACAGAGGAAAGCTTTCGGTGGTTCGAGAATCCCGAGATGGGGCTAATGATCCCGTGCCCTGGACTCACCCCGCCCAGCCCCCAGCCTCCAAGTACCTTCGGGGCCGTCGGCAGGGGGCGCGCTGTCGCACTTGGCCTCGCATTGCTGCGTGGTGGGTGGGCGCTGGGCCTCTGCACAGTCCCGCGACGGCTGGCCGGTGTGGCTGGTGCAGCGCACGGCTCGCTGCTGCTGCCCGACACCGCACTCCGCGGAGCACTGCCGGGAGTCGCCGCTGAGTCGCCGCCCCTGCCACCATCGCGTCCCCACCTCCCCGCCCCCAGCCCCCCACCCCCCACCCCCGGGCGCGCCCGCCTACCTCGCCCCACTCCCCCGCCACCCAGCGGGCTGGGGGACAGCGGCGCAAGTTGCAGCGCATGGTGGCCGGCGGCTTAGCTGCGGGCGGGCAGTGCGCCGGGGGCAGCGTGGCGCGGTGGTCGGCGCTCTTGCAAAGGACCACGCGGTGGCGGAGGCCCGGCCCACAGCTGGGGGTGCACTGCAGTTGGAGGGGGCGTTTCATGCCTCACTGAGCAGCCGCGGCCCTGCACGCGCTGGGAATGTGGAAGGAGGGTGCTGGCCCAGAGGGCAGCAGGGAGGGAACGGCTCAGGTGGCCCTCTAGGGCCAGCGGGAGGAGGGTCTCAGTGGACCGCCAGGTTGCTTCCCCGCCCCTCCCCCCCAATCCCTGTCTGCCTTGGCGAGAGGAGTGGGATGCACGCGAGCTGGCAGGGCGGCTGACCTCAGACCAGTCGAGGGCGGCCCATTCTGGTGGGCAGACCGGGCCGTGGCAGGCCTCGAGCACCGGCGGGCGCGGCTGCGGGCACGCGCTGTCGTCCAGTGCCTTCTCTTCGGCGGCCGACACGCGGCGCTGACACACCACTGAGCGGCTGCGCACGCCGGCATCGCAGCTGCGGCTGCAGCGGGACCAGTTCCCTACCACCCAGCTGGGGGGAGGGGACGAAGTCACGGGGTGGGAGAAGGCGGGAGGGGTGGGAGAAGGCGGGAGGGCCCTCCCTGGGCCCCCTCGTTATCCAAACTGGCACTGGGAACTGTTGCCCCGGTAAGCAGCACCGTTACTGACCCTAAGAGAATAGCCCCCTCCCTCTTCAGCCTTGGCACCTCGTTAACCTGCACCCTCACCCAGACTGTAGGGGGAGGGGAATAGGTGCGTGACCCTATGGGAAGACAATTACCTGGATTATTAGCTTTACTGAGGCACCAACATTTTAACTGTCACTTCGGGAGACTCCCCCCCCACACCTTGGAGAGCACTATTACCTCCATCTGCATGAACGCTGTCACCCCAATCCAAGGAGCACAGTCTACCCAACCCGAGAAGCATTCACCCCCCTGATGGCAGCAACACACTATCACCCCATCTCTAGGCGCACTGTCACCCCGACCCTACTGCCTACCCCCGGGGCACTCACCCCGACCTAGGGAGAGGGAGCACCGTCACCCCCACCCCCACCCTGGCCCCTGGCGGGCACTCACTCTGGCGGACAGGGCTCTGTGTTGCAGGCGCGCTGCCTCTTGGGCAGCTTGCTGTGGGCGCTGCAGTGGTGCGGGGCCACGGCTGAGCTGTCCAACTGGTTGCGGCATTCCACGGTCTGCACCTGGCTGCCTGGGGGCGGGGAGGGGGTGAAGGGGTCCCCCTCGCTCAGCCCTGTGGGGCCCCACCCCCCAGCCAGATAACCAGCGCCTGCGCCCGGCCCTGTCCCGGCCCCCGCCCCGGCCCCGCCCCGCTGCAGCTCACCTCCTGCACACTGAGCTGAACACTTGGTCCAGGGCACGTAGTGCCAGGAATAAGGGGGGAGGACGTCGCGGGCGATGGGTGCGTTGAAGCGGTAGCGGAGGGCGGGCACCTCCGTGCGCGCCAGCACCTTGGTGGGGTGGGCAACGGGGAAATCACACGGCGGTTCCCGTCAAGCCCTTCAAATTGAGGGCTGGGTCCTCCTGCACCTCGCCGCCAGCCCCGCCCTTACCACCAGGATGAGAGACGTGTTGATGGGTCCCAGGGCTTCTAGGCTCTGAGCGTGGTCTGGTCCCTGCCGCAACTGAAATGTAGTTCCCGCCAGGGGCAGGCGATGGGGCTGGGGGGTCCCGGGCAGCCCCTCCAGCAGCAGGGACTCCTGGTCTCCTTTCAGGGCTGGGAGAAAAGTGCGGGGGTCAGAACTTCAGGCACACCTACTCCCCCCCAGGCCCCCAACCGGCACCCTCCACCCCAGCTTCGGCTCACCCAGGTGACTCAGGGAAAGATTCAGGTCCTGGATGAAAATGTGGACGGAACCTTTAGGGATCCAGACAACTTCCTCATATCCTGCAGAGCAGGGCTCAGATGTAGGTGCCCTCCCTGCTCCCCGGCCTGCCCCCGCCCCCCCTACCTCCACCCACCATCTCTGACCCCCAATGTTAACAGGTAACCGCGAGAGCTCTCTGTGTGTTTGTATCCCACTC
>PVIY010050052.1:0-16392 GCA_004026745.1 Myrmecophaga tridactyla
AATTCTCTCAGTGTTTTTTTTGTCTGAAAATGTTTTAATTTCTCCCTCATTTTTGAAGGACAATTTTGCTGGATATAGAATTCTTGGTTGGCAGTTTTTCTCTTTTAATAATTTAAATATATCATCCCACTGTCTTCTTGCCTCCATGGTTTCTGCTGAGAGATCTGCACATAGTCTTATTGGGCTTCCCTTGTATGTGGTGGATTGCTTTTCTCTTGCTGCTCTCAAGATTCTCTCTTTCTCTTTGACCTCTGACATTCTGATTAGTAAATGTCTTGGAGTATGTCTATTTGGATCTATTCTCTTTGGGGTACGCTGCACTTCTTGGATCTGTAATTTTAAGTCTTTCATAAGAGTTGGGAAATTTTCAGTGATAATTTCCTCCATTAGTGTTTTTCCTCCTCTTCCCTTCTCTTCTCCTTCTGGGACACCCACAGCATGTATATTCGTGCGTTTCATATTGTCTTTCAATTCCCTGAGTCCCTGCTCATATTTTTCCATTTTTTCCCTATATTTTCTTTTTCTTGCCGGATTTCAGATGTTCCGTCCTCCAGTTCACTAATCCTATGTTCTGTCTCTCGAAATCTACCATTGTAGGTTTCTGTTGTTTTTTTTTTTTTATCTCTTCTACCTTGCCTTTCATTCCCATAAGTTCTGTGATTTGTTTTTTCAGACTTTCAATTTCTTGTTTTTGTTCATTCCTTGCCGTCTTTATATCCTCCCTCAATTCATTAATTTGGTTTTTGATGAGGTTTTCCATGTCTGTTCATATATTCTGAAATAATTGTTTCAGCTCCTGTATGTCATTTGAATTGTTCGTTTGCTCCTTTGACTGGGCCATATCTTCGACTTTCCTAGTGTGATTTGTTATTTTTTGCTGGCGTCTAGGCATTTAATTACCTTAATTAGTTTATTCTAGAGATTGCTTTCACTTCTTTTACCTAGGGTTTTCTTGCTGGATGAATTTGTTGTCTGTCTGTTCTTTGACATTCAATTCAGCTTTATCTGGACCTCTAGCTTAAGTTTTGTTTAACAGAGGAGAATTTTTCAGTTCTTGTTTTCTTGTTTCTTGCCCTGCTTGTATGGTGCCTTCCCCCCACCCCACCCCCAGCCTTAGGAGGGTATACTTAGATATTATAGACCACAGCCGGGTTTTCCCAGACCAAACTGGCCTCCTATCAGGAGGAAAGAGTCACCTGTGTCAGTTTTCCGAGGGTGAGACCCAGCAGGTTGAAGGACTTTCCTGTGAAGTCTCTGGACTCTGTCTTCCTTATCCTACCCTGTAGGTGGCGCTTGTCTGCCTGCAGGTCCCACCAGTGTAAGATGATGTGATACCTTTAACTTTGGCGGACTCTCCCTGGGTTCTCTGGGGGCTCGCAGCCGGTCCAGCTGGTCCAGACTGGGGTACACTGTGTGTCTGGTCATTGATGTGGCCCCAGGAGCTGTTCTGTTCTGTTTCTGGTTATTTAGTAGTTGTTCTGGAGGACGGACTAAAATGTACACATTGTTAAGCCGCCATCTTGACCTGGAAGCCTGCATTTATTTTAGCACCACTAGGAAGAAGTAGAGTTACATACCAAGAACAAAAATCAAAAAAAAACCAAAAACACTAGTATTAGCATTTTATAAATACCTAAATGGTTACCTTTACCCTCTGGAGGTCTTTATTTCTTTATATTGCTTTGAATCACTGTCTAGCATCTTTTCCTTTAAGTCTAAAAACTCCTTCTAACATTGTTTATAGGGAAGGTCTACTGGTGATGAACCCCCTCAGCTTTTGTTTATCTGTCAATGTCTTAATAGCACTCTCATTTTTTAAAGAAAGTCTCCCCAGCTATAAGACTCTTGGTGGGCAGTTGTATTATTTCAGCACATTAAATATTTCAACCCACTGCGTTTTTGTCTCCATGCTTTCTGATGAGAAATTTGTACTTTATCTTTCTGGAATTGCCTTGTCCATGACTTGTTGCTTTTTTCTTAGACCTTTCAGAACTCTCTCCTTGTCCTTGTCATCGGATAGTGTGATACTATGTGTTTAGGTGTGGTTCTGTTTGAATTTATCCTTTTGGGGTTCATTGGGATTCTTGACTGTGTATATTCACGTCTTTATTTAAATTTTGAAAGTTTTCTGCCATTATTTCTCCTCCTTCTGCCTGACCCCCACCACCCCATAATGCATACATTGGTTCACTTGATGGTGTCAAAAGTCTCTTAGGTTCTGTTCATTTGTTAAAATTCTTTTTTCTTTCTACTTCTCAACCTGAATCATTTCAATTGTCTTCTGTTTGAGATCTCGTATTCTTTCCTCTCCCAATTCCAATCTGCTGTTGAAACACTGTAGCACATTTTTCATTTCAGTTATTATGTCCTTCAACTCCAATATTTGTTTTGTTCCTATTGAGAATCTCAAAGGGATTCTTATGTTGTTCATTTATTGGTTCCCTCATATCCTTTAGTTCTTTCCTTATTCTTTATCTCCTTGAAATAAGGTGGGGGAGACAGCAACTTATAGTGTCTTACACTGCCATCTTGGTTGACCATAAATCCACTTAGCCATTTGTACATTGCAGCTGTTATATACCCAAGAAAAGCCATGTTCTTTTAATCCAGTCTTGTGGGGGCAGACCCATTGTTGTGTGAAACCTCTTGATTAGATTATTTCCATGGAGATGTGACCCCATCAGTTCAAGGTGGGTCTTAATCTTTTCCTGGATTAATCCTTTCTCTCTCTTTATGAGAGAAAACTCAGAACTCAGAGCCAACACAGCAAAAAGATGACACCAGGGCACAGGAGTTTGGAGATGCAGATGGCCCAGGTTGCCAAGAGAGCCATTTTGGAAACTAACCCAGAAGAGAAGGGCCAGCAGACATTGCCTTCTCATGTGACAGAAAAATCCTGGATGCACTAAACCTTTCTAGAGTGAAAGTAACCTCTTTTTGGTGCTTTAATTTGGATACTTTTGTTGGCCTTAGAACTGTAAATTTGTAACCTAATAAATCCCCTTTGTTAAGCCAATCCATTTCTGGTATATTGCAATCTGGCAGCATTAGCAAACTGTGCTGGTTTGAAACTATCATGTACCCCAGAAAAGCTATATTTTAGTCCTGGTCCAATCTTGTGGGGCCAGACTATGGAGATTGACTCACCCAATTGTGGGTGTGAATTTTTTACTATATTACTTCCATGGAGATGTGACATACCCGATTATGAGTATGAACTTTTGAACATTGAAGTATGACTCCACCCATTCAACGTGGGTCTGATTAGTTTACTGGACCCCTTTAAAAGGGGAAACATTTTGGAGGAAGCTCAGATGCTTGGAGTGCCAATAGAAAGAGCCAACTTGAGACCCAGATGCTTGGAGATGCAGAAAGAAAACGCCCCTGTAGAAGTTGTATGAAACCAGAAATGAAAGACCCCAGCAGATGTCAACCACGTACCTTCCCAGCTGACAGTGGTGTTCTGGATCCATCAGCCTTTCTTGAGTCAAGGTATTTCTCTCTGGATGCCTTAGTTTGGACATTTTTATGGCCTTAGAACTATAAACTTTAATAAATTCTCTTTTTCAAAGCCATTCCATTTTTGACATATTGCATTCCAGAAGCTTTAGCAAACCAATACACAAATCAAACAGCATTTTTGAAAAGTATATGCTTGCCTAAAGAAATTAAGAGGGATAGAATTGGAAGTTGATGTGGTGATGAAGGAACTGGTTTCATTTCTCAGGAGAAACATTTAGACCTTTCATGAGCCATTGGTATTTAGAACAAAAGCAGATGTAAATTGGGAGTGTGGTGGTTTAAAACTGTATGTACCCCAGAAAATTATATTCTTAAAGCTAATACATTCCTGTGGGTGTAAACCTATTTTAAGTAGAACCTTTTGGTGAAGTTACTTAGTTAAGGCATGGCCGAGGGTGGGTCTTAATCCTCTTACTAAAGTCCTTTATAAACGGGATAAATGCAGAGAGAGAGAGTGAGAGAGAAAGCAAGCCTTGGAAGCAAGAAGCTGAAAGCAGTGAGACCTAGAAGAGAAGGGACAGACTATCAGACACAGCCACCTTTGCCCTGCCATGTGGCAGAGGAATAAGGGACCACCAGAAGCTGGTCTTCAGGAAGAGAGCATCACCTTGATGATGTCTTAATTTGGACATTTTTTTTGGCATCAAAACTGTAAGCTAATAAATCCTATTGTTAAGCCAACCCATTTCATGTCTGCTTTCATTCAGCAGCCTAATAAACTAAAATAGGATGAAATCATACAAGTGCAAAAATGACAGAGGAGAAGGGAGGGAATAAAGGAAAAAGATTTTGGTCTTCGTTGTTTTTAGTTTTATTTATTATTATGAATTTTTAAAAAACACATAAAAGTAGAGAACAGTTTGATGCACCCTTTTTTCCTGTTCAGTGAGATTCAACACTATAACCATTTTGCCACACTTACTTCATCTGTCCCTATTTTCTTTTTTTTCCAAAAGTTTTTTTAATGCAAATTCTCAGACATCAGAGCATTTCATCCCTAATTATCTCGATATGAAATTCAGAAGGTAGTGCCATTTTCTTCCATAATCATACCATTATCATGGCTAAGAAAATACATCATAATTCTGTAATAAAAGTAAATATCCTATCATCCTATCCATATTCAAAACTTCCTATCTCAAAATACATTTTTCAGTTGGTTTGTTCAAGACAGAGTCCATCAAGTTCCACACATTGCATTTGGTTGTTATGTCCCATAGGTCTCTGTGCCCATTCCCGTTTGTTTTGCTTGCTTTTAAATATTTAATCGACTTTTAAAGATAGACCTGGTTCTACATTCTGGGTTTTATTGGATTGCTATTTGTGTTATCACCTAACTGGTTTCTCTATATCCGTGTAAACTAAAGTGAAGTTTGGCAATAATATTTTATAAGTGGTGCAACTATTCTTCATATTTCTGCACTTCAGGAGGCTCTTACTATCTGGTTGCCACACATTTAGTGATGCTGAAGTCGATGAGTGGGTCTGGATGGTAGCAACCTGACTGCTCCTTTGTGAAGATGGTTTCCCCTCTTACAGCCAGCAATTGATTGTGGAGTAATAATTAATACCCTGAAAATATCCAGTTTTCCAACAACCTTTTCAGGTTGTGTTTTTGATTGAGGAACTGTCTTTCTCTTTTATCTTAAAAGGCTGAATTAAATGTGTGCCTTCAGGAGAAACATATGTAAAGCAATGAAGAAGTACTCAGACATGCCATACCAACATAAATGGAGTAAAAGGTGCTGCAGCCAGATTTTCTCCTATTCAAGAGTAGATTTAAGAGGTAGGCAAGAAAGACATTAAAAATCAAGATGATAATGAGTTTACACAGTTGGGAAAGAGAGTTGAAAAGAAAGGCAAAGAAGGTAACTTTATTAAAAAGATTTATTGAGACTCTTCTGTGTTCTAGGCACTTTCCTTAATTAATAATATCACAAGACTCATCATCCAAATTAAATCCGACAATAACTACAAAAACAAATCCTCTGAAATGTTCATTGACCCCCAGTAAAATAAATTTTAAGAGAAAAATCTAAAAACTAAACCAACTCTCAAATCTTTGGTCTAAATTAAAAGTTTTATTCCATTAGAGAAGAGAGCATAACTTCCTAGCACAGCATCACCTGAAGCTGGTATGATAAGGCTGATTTAACTACATTGAAAGTGACAGAGGAAGAAAAAATGACTTTAAAATGTAAGATACATCCATTTTGTAAAATTACTAAACTTGTAAATATATCAGAGATACTGTAAAACTTTCAGTGGAGGATGTGAAGAGCAAAATTGATTCCCTAGAGCAAAGACTCATTGATGCTGTAGATGGAGGAACATAGCACAACTAAATTAAAACACTCAAGGTTGAAAAATCATCTAAAAAATGGAAAAATATTGAAAAGACATAAGGAAACGAAGCTGCATATAACTGATTAAGACCAGTGTAATCTTGTTTACTCATATCTTCATTTACTTGGGCATGGATTATTTACATATTTTTTGGTTTAGATCACATTTCTCAAGATGAATTTTTAGACATTTCCTAGAACATCAATCATGAAAAGCCCTGAAATGATGAAGCCTAGATATTTAAAATTTGTCAAGTCTTTGCTCTTCATCCCAAAGACAGGCTCTCTTACAAGCTGCCGACGTGAAAATTGAAACCTACACAGGAGTAAGAATGACTTTGGACCTTACTTTTTGGATTTTTAAGAAGTGTAAGGATTTAAGAGGAAAGAAACAAAAAACAATGGAGTTTATACTCTTAGGTATGGAATCTAGCCAAACCAAATTTTCTTTTTTGTAAGATAGGTGATCCCTTCCCTTAATAGATGAAATGCGTAGAGCTGTTTGTCAGTGAAGTACTCAGTAGCAGTGATGCTCTTTCCAGAATCCACTGTACATTGGGACTTTGATAAAATATATGAGTAACTTGTTTAAATATAATAACAGTAGTTGATTTTGGGGAAAATTTAGTCAAAATGATAATCATTGGGTCAGTTCATTAGTCAAAGAATAAAATATAAATAGGGTCAGAAGAAGAGCTATAATAACTAACATACAAGAAGACCAAAATATTTGGGAGAATATTATTTAGTTAGATGGTCTTAATTATTAGCCCAGATCAAAATCAGATTTAAAGTTTGTGAATATGTATGTTGTGTGTATTTGAGTATTGCCAAAGTAGATGTGAGTAGGAGTAGAAATTGTCACTAAAATGAATCTCCTCAAATTAGTCTTAGGAAGAGGCAAGGTATAAATTAATTAAGTAATTAAAAGCAATGGCATTTGAAATTAGGTCATAAATTAGGAAAGAAAAGGGTACCTACCCCTTATGAGGATTTACTTTGGAGAATGTATGTAAAAGTTCAGAGAACAGAAAAATAACAGAGAACAGTTATTCAGTGAATAAATAAATTCTAGGTTCAAAATAGAGACATTGTTAATTATTTAATTCATTTTATGAGCATGAATAATTTTGACAGTTTGATTAAAAAAAACACCTTAAAAAGAATTTATGTACTGAAGTCATGTTTCAGTTTGCTAAAGCTGCTGGAATGCAATGTACCAGAAATGGGTTGGCTTTTACAATGGAGATTTGTTAGATTACAAATTTACAGTTCTAAGCCCATTAAAATGTCCCAATTAAGGCATGAAGAGGAAGATAACTTCTTGAAGGAAAGGCTGCTGTCATCCAGGGTTCCTCTGTCACATGGGAAGGCACATGGCGATATCTGCTGGTCCTTCTCTCCTGAGTTGGTTTCAATGGCTCTCTCCTTCCTCCAGAGGCTTTTCTCTAGATTCACTTCTTAGTTTTTCTGAGTTTCTCTGAATTTCATCATCTTTTATCTCTCACAAAGGGACTTCAGCAAGAGGATCAAGACTCACCTAAAATGGGCTGGGTCACATCCCCATAGAACCAAACCAATCAAAAGGTTCCACCCAACAATAGGTCTGTCTCCACAGGATGGGTTAAGAGAACATGGGCTTTTTTGGGGTACATAACAGCTTCAAACCAGCATAAATCATTAACCAACAACATTACAATAATAATTCACTATGAGAAAAGTTATCTTCAGTTGTATGGGCAGTAGGACAAAAGAAAAGCTATTAACATAGAGGAGGAATTTTAGGACTCATCTTTGATTCCTCTCTTTTCCTCTGTATCCTATTTATGACAGAGTCCTGGTGATTGCCTCTAGAATGCATTAGGAATTTATTCCCTTTTCTCCATCCCCACTGTTACTATCCTACTAAAAGTTACCATCATCTCTCCCCTAGATTATTTTAGGCATCTCCTAATTTAATTTTCCTGTTTACATTTTTCACTTCAACCCCTAACAAGCTATTTTCAATACTGTTCTAGTTTGCTAATAGCTGGAATGCAACACACCAGAGATGGCTTGGCTTTTAATGAAAAGGGGTTTATTTAGTTAAAAGTGTATAGTTCTTCAGAGGAAAGGCAGCTAACTTTCAACTGAGGTACTTTCCTACATGGGAAGGCACAGGCAATCTCTGCTCACTTCTTTCCAGGCCTCTGGGTTCCAGCAGCTTTCTCTGCAGTGATTCCTTTCTGCATCTCCAAAGGCCTGGGCTGAGCTGTAAGTCCTGAGATGAGGTATGCTAAGCTGCTTGGGCTGGGCTACGTTGAGCTCTCTCATTTAAGCACTAGCCAATTAAATCAAACATCATTCATTGCAGCAGGCACACCTCCTTGCCAATTGCAGATGTCATCAGCAAGAGATGAGGTTCACATGCCATTGGCTCATGCCCACAGCATGAGGTACCTTCACCTTGCCAAGTTGACACCTGAATCTAACTACCACAAGTACAGTAGCTAGAATGATCTTTTTTATTGTCATTCCCCTGCTTAAAACCTTCCATGAGTTCTCATCTAATTTAGGATGAAAATCCAAACTCCTTACTGTGAAATGACATAATTCAGTGTCTCCTTTCCTTTCCAACTTTTATCATGTATCACTCTCTCCCCTACCCAGGTTTTCCTTGAATCCAGTTATATAAGCCATCTGTTGATCTCTCACATTGAGTTTGTATCATCCTTACAAATTCTGTACTTGCTGGTTCCTCTCCCTGAAACATCGTTTCTTCAGATGTTGGCACACTGATAGAATATATGTGAAAGAGAAAGCAAAAAAACCAGAAAAAATATTTATGAAAACAACTAAAGCTTACTATGCAAGTGATGTCATCAAAGAAGCACCATTAAATAATTCAGAACTTAAGCTGAGGAAGCCTTAAGCAACAAGAAAGAACTGGCAGAGCCATCTTTATCAAAACTCTGGAAAACAGTTAAAGGACTGCAGTAACAAGATGAGTGCTGAGTGAACAAAAAGGCACAAACTTAAAACAGGAAAATCTCTTGGTGCCTTTGCTGGCTTTTCCCCTATCCCCCCACCAGCTCAGTTCAGAGCTGGCCCACATTCTTAGTGCAGGTCCATGGTTCAGTTTCCGAAAGGAGCAAAGTAACTCTTATGTACCACTTGGGTGCATGTATGTCTGCCAGTCTGTCTGGTGGTAGTTGAAGGACAGAACCAGGATTCTCATTGCAGATTCACTGACCCAGAACTTACTCTGCAGGTAGAGGTGGTTCACAGATTGCTCCTACAGAATGCTGTACAAAAGTCAACTTGTCTGGGGTTGCCAGGGCAGAGGATTGCCAGCTGCGGGATATATAGTGTAGTGATTGGGACAGTGAGGAAACCCTTTCTCAGGCAAAAAAGAATATTTGCATCTGTGTTAACAGGGAAATTTCTAGAGCTATGTGTACTTGCCCAGAGCAAGACACATGCTCAGAAAAGTTCCTTTTGCCTCGGGATGTTCACAGCACTAAGGCCAATCTGCAAAGACTGGGGAAGGTGTTCGCTTTTTCTTTTCTTTGTTTCATTTTGTTTCCCCTGACATTCAAGGAAATCTCATAATACTACCTGGATAGACACTAAGGAAGAGAACCTCAGTGTCCGAATTCTAGAGATAACACATTACAATATCACCATATTCAGCGTGCAACAAAAGATTACATGCAAAGGAGCAAGATAAAGCATTAGAAACCATTAATGATGAGAACCAGATCTTGGCCATACCAGAAAAGTACTTTTAAAATGTGGTCTCTGACTATGCTCAAAGAGCTAAAACAAGCAAACAAACTAAACACTGACATAGTACTAAATGAAACCAGAAAAAGAGAAGATGAGCATAAAATATTAATAAAGAAATAGAAATGATGAACTAGAACTGGAGACCACAGTAAGAAATTTAAAAATCCCTCAAGAAGTTGCAATTAGATTGGAATTGGCAGAAGAAAGAATCAGCAAAAGTGAAAAACAGAATATTGAAATCATTCAGTCTGAGGAACAGAAAGAAAAGAGAATGAAGACAAATAAACAAGCCTGAGTAACCTATGGAACACCATCAAATGTACCAATATATACATTATGGGAGTTCCAAGAGGAGATGAGAGAGAAGAGAGGGCTGAAAGAATACTCAGAGGAATAGGGTAAAGAATTTCCTAAATTTAATGAAAGCCATGAATATACACATCCAAGATGCTTAGCCAACTCCAGCCAGAATATCTCCAGTGGACCCACATTGAGACATATTATATTCAAGCTGTTGAATGCTAAAGTTAAAGGGAGAGTTCTGAAAGCTGTAACACAGAAGTAGGGCATGATGTACAAGGGGGCTTCAATAAGATTAAGTGTTGATTTCTCAGCAGAAACCATGGAGAGGCAGTGGGATGACATATTTAAATTGCTGAAATTAAAAGAAAAAAGCCAACTAACAATTCTGTATCCAGCAAAATGTACAATATGCAATAAAAGATTATAAAACAAAGAAATAAACTGGAAATGATGGCTCATCCAAAGAAAAAGAGAAAGAATCTTTGGGCATACTGGAAAAGACTTTTACTTTTTTTTTCTTTTAATGCAATTTTATTGAGATGCATTCACATACCATAGGATCCATCCAAAATTGTACAATCAGTGTCTGTCAACATCACCTAGTTGTGCATTCATCGCCATAATCAATTTTAGACGATTTTTCTTTACTCCAAGAAAAAGGAACCCCAAACATCCCATACCCCTTATTCCCCCTATCATTGACCCCTAGCATTGGTGTGGTACATTTGGTACTGTTGATGAAAGAATATTAAAATATTACTGTTAACTAGCTGTCATCCATGGTTTGCAGTAGGTGTTTATTTTCCCATATACCACCCTATTGTTAACACCTTGTTATAGTGATGTATTGATGGTCTGGTTCATGAAAAAAACTTTTTTATATTTGTATTGTTAACCACAGACATGGGCCACCACAAAATTCACTGTGGTACACAATTCCATGTTTTATCATCTAGTTTTCTTTCTAGTGACATGCACAACCCTGAACTTCCACTTTCAACCATGTTCACATACAATTCAGCACTATTAATTATACTCACAATAGTATGCTACTATCACCTCTGTCCGTTTCCAAATGTTTAAATTCAACCTAGTTTAAAATTCTGCAAATATTAAGCAGCCTCTCCCCGTTTTCTAGCCTCATTCTATCTCCTGGTAACGTCTATTCTAGATTTTATGTCTATGAATTTATATATTATAATTAGTTCATGTTAGTGAGCACATACATACGGTATTCTCAGGACTTCATTCCTTCTTACTGCTGAATAATATTCTATCATATGTATATGCCACATTTACATCACACACATGGACATCAGTGTGCAAATGTCTGTTCATGTCTCTGCCTTCAGTTCTTCTGGATATATACCAAGTAGTGAGATTGCCAGATCATAAGGCAATTCTATATTTACCCTTTCTGAGAAACTGCACAACCGTCTTCCATAGCACTGTACCATTTTACATTCCTACTAGCAGTGAGTAAATGTTTCTGTTTTACCACATACTTTCCAACACTTGCAGTTTCTTGTTTATTTAATAGTGCCCATTTAAAAAAATATATTTTTATTGAGAAATTTTCACACACATACAGTTCATCCATATTATACAATCAATGGTTCACAATATCATCAAATAGTTGTGTATTTATCACCATGATAATTTTTAGAATATTTGCATCACTTCAGAAAATGAAATAAAAAGAAAAAGGAAAAAACTCATATATCCCATACCCCTTACCCCTCCCTCTCATTGGCCTGTAGTATTTCAATCTACTCAGTTTTTTTTATCCCTTATTCCTCCTCCATTATTTATTTTTTATCCTTTTTTTTTTTTACTCATCTTTCCATACGCTGGATAAAAGGAGCATCAGATACAAGATTTTCACAATCACACTGTCAGACTGTAAAAACTATGTGGTTATATAATTGTCTTTAAGAGCCAAAGCTACTGGAACACAGTTCTACATAGTTCAACAGTTTCAGGTAATTCCCTCTAGTACCTGAGGGAATAAGGTACTAGATACAATACACCATAAACTAAAAAGGAACACCTATACAATGAATAAGAATAATCTCTAGGAAAACTTCTCAGCTCTGTTTGAAATCTCTCAGCCACTGAAACTTTATCTTGTCTCATTTCTCTCTTCCCCCTTTTGGTCAAGAAAACTTTCTCAATCCCATGATCCTGTGTCCCAGCTCATCCTAGGAGTCCTGTCCCATGTTGCCAGGGAGATTTAGACCCTGGGAGTCATGTCCCATGTAGTGGGGAGGGCAGTGAGTTCACCTGCAGAGTTGGCTTAGAGAGAGAGGCCATATTTGAGCAACAAAAAAGTTTCTCTAGGGGTAAATTTTAGGCATAATTATAAGTAGGCTTAGCTTCTCCTTTGCAGGAGTAAGTTTCATAGGGGTGAGCCCCAAAATCAAGGACTCAGCCTATTGAATTGGTTGTTCCCACTGCTTGTGAGAATATCAGGGATTCCCCAGATGGGGAAGTTTAATATTTCCTCCTTTCTCCCCAGCCCCCCAAGGGGACTTGCAAATGCTTTTTTATTCTCTGCCCAAATTACTCTGGGATGTATTTAGGCAGCACACTAACTTGTTCAAACCAACAAGATCTCACACCCCCTTATTCAAGACTCCATGTAGTTATGGTGTTCAAATAAAGTGACCAATCAAGTTAAATGATATTATGTAATATAAATTTTGCACCAAATAAACATCTCTCCCTTTGGTCTCACACAGAAGTTGAAGTTGTAGAATATGGACCAAATCATCCTTTATCCAGTATTCTGATTTACCTTATTCCTATCATAGGATCCTAGATCAGCTTCATTCATATCTATAGTCGATATGAATAGTGGCCATTTTAATAGGTGTGAAATGATATCTTATTGTGGTTTTGACTTGCATTTCCTTAGTAGCTAGTGAAGCTGAGCATCTTTCCATGTGCTTTTTTGCCATTTGTATTTGTTCTTTGGAGAAATGTCTATTCAAGTCTTTCGCCCATTTTTTTAAACTATTTTAAAATTGTGAAATATAATGTATGTACAAAAAAAGCAATAAATTTCCAAGTACATTTTAAGAAGTAGTTATAGAACAGATTTTAAAGTTTGGGGTGGGTTACAGTTCCACGATTTTTCATTTTTTCTTCTAGCTGCTTCAAGACACTGGAGACCAACAGAAATATCAATATAATGATTCAGCAATTATACTCATTTGTTAAATCCTATCTTCTTTGTTATATTCCTCCTTTTAAAATAACATATATATATATAAAAGCAGCAAATTTCAAAGTACATTGCAACAATTAGTTGTAGAACAGATTTCAGAGTTTGATATGGGTTTCAATTACAAAATTTCAGGTTTTTATTTCTAGCTGCTCTAAGGTACTGGAGGCTAAAAGAAATATCAGTATAATGATTCAGCACTCATACTCATTTATTAAACCTGACTTTCTCTGTATAACTCCACCACCACCTTTGATCTTTCTGTCCCACTCTTTAGAGGTGTTTGGGCTATGCCCATTCTAACTTTTTAATGTTAGAAGGGTCTGTTGATGATATGAGATAGGGGGATGTAACTAGTTGATGTTCTGGAAGGGCTTTTTTTTTGCATTTGCAGGCTCAGGGAATCGAACCGGGTCTTTTGGCATGGCAGGCCATAATTCTGCCCCTGAGCCGCCATTGCACTGCTTTTGCCCATTTTTTAACTGGGTTGTTTGTCTTTTTGTTGTTGAGTTGTAGGATTTCTTTATATAGTCTGTATATAAACCCTTATCAGATATGTGGTTTCCAAATATTTTCTCCCATTGAGTAGTTTTCTTTCCACTTTCCTGACAGATTCCTTTGATGCACAATAGTTGGTGGAAGGGCCCATTTATCTAGTTTTTCTTTCCTTGTGCTTTGGATGTAAAGTCTTAAGAAGCATTGCCTACCACAAGGTCTTGAAGATGTTTCCCTACATTTTCTTCCAGGAGTTTTATAGTCTTTATTCTTATTTTTAGGTCTGGTCCATTTTGAGTCAAGTCTTATCTAGGGAGTGAGATAGGGGTCGTCTTCCATTCTTTTGGGTATGAAAGTGATATGGATATCACTTTTCCCAGCACCATATATCAAAGACACGGCTCATTCCCAGTTGAGTGGACTTGGGAGGGAGGGAGGGAGGGTAGAAGAATGCAAAATGAAACATATTTCCATCTGTCAAATTAGCAAAGATATTTAATGCTCGGTGCTGACTAAATGTGGTGAGATGGACTCCCTCTTGCATTTGGCCTTATCTTTCTGTATCAGTAGCCTTAAAAATATCCATACCATTTGCCTCAGTAATACTACTTCTAGGAATCTAGCCTAGAAAAAATATCATCAGAGAGCTAAGACTTTCAGAGTATCATTTATTATATCAAAACACCTGGAAATTCTTTTCTGGAGTGATGCAAATGTTCTAAAATGATCATGGTGATGAATACACAACTATGTGATGATATTACGAGCCACTGATTAGACTATATGTGTGCAAAGATTTGTCAACAACAAAAAAATTTTTTAAAAACCCTGGAGACCAAAATGTTGGTTAAATTATGTACATCAGCACTTTCTGGAAGCTGACAGCACCTCTTTATGCAGCCTTTAAAGGGAGTTTAAAAATAATATTAAATGTACTTCACAAACACACAAACAAAGAAACCAACAAAAATAAACAAAATTCACCAAATGGTGCTGCTATAACAGGATACTCACATGGAAAAAGAATGAAATGTGACCCCACCATACAGCATACAAAAAAAAAAAAGAATCAGTTGGCCATAGTTGTGAAGGTCTATTTCTGAACCTTCAATTCAATTCCATTGATGAATGTTTCTATCTTTATGCCATCATGAATCCTCCCACTTCATTCTTCTTTTTCAAGATGCTTTTGGCTATTAGAGACCCCTTACCCTTCCAAATAAATTTGATGAATTAGCTTGTGGTTCATTTTCTGTGAAATTTGGATGAAGAATATCTCAGTAAGCAACTGCAAGATAGCACATCATGTTGGACTATTAAATTTTACTTACTGTGAAAATATTAAGCTCATAGGATTCTAGAGCAAGGTCTTGCAGAGCCTTACTGGAGAAGCTTGTGAAATTCTTCACATTTGCTATGACATCAAAAATAGTTAAAAGTACAGGAGGAAGGGAAAATAAAACATCTCAGATTTGAAGCTCCAGAAATATTTTATTTCAAAAAAGTCAGAAGTGGTAAAAACCTAAACTAGCTTTTCTCCTAAATATCCTTCTTTTAAAACTCCTTAAGGAATAAGATAGTTTTCTTTAAAAAAAATTTTAGTTGTTATTTTTTAAAGTTCGTCATGTACCTACTTCAAAGAATCAAATAGTTCTCTAAGGCTTACTTAAATTACTTAAAGCAGCAATCCCCTTACCCTGCCCTGTTTCCCCTCTTCTCCAGATGTTATAACCATTTCTAAGTCCTTTACATTATTTTTTGGTATTTCCCACCATATCTAAATAACATGCTTATATTCCTACTTCCCAGCCTTTCGATCTCAGGCATTATCTATTTATTTTCCAATGGAGAGGATGAGAATTCAGCCCTTTACTATCTCTGTCACACCATGTGTATACATATATACGCATCCAACCCTTCCCCTTCCCAATGTAGTTAAAGTGTGATTTTGGTTAGGTCAAGTTTCAGTATTTTTAAAAAACTATAAACACTAGATATAGCTGAGTGATGCAGTATGCTGTGATTAATTTTCCTTTCCCTGCAGCATTTTCTTAAAAATTATCATGACTTTGATTTGGTTACCTAAGTCATCATCAATTCCACCCCTGATGATCCCAGTTATGTGTATCTTCTTTCAGTATGTTTACACATATATATTGTTTTCTGTTTTTTGAAAACATCTCTCACTGACATCAGATCTTTTATAATCTGGACAGTTTTTCTCAGAGTCTGCTTGAATTTGACTGAAATTATGGGGATATTTCTAAGAAAGCTTGTTTATCTCAAATAGGGTATTTGGGCAGCTATAACAGATTCAGCTATTGTTTTTCTGATATATCATATGAATGTATCATGAACATGTCATTATCTATCATGAATTTATCGAGGGTTATTTACTGTGCTTTATAAATAGAGTATCCATTATTCCAAAAATATAGCATGTATTCTCATATTTGATTGTTTTACATGGAGTGTATTAGGAATTACTGAAATAATCTTAACACATTTTTTTTAAAATTGTATTTTTTTTTTGTAGGCTCTCAAAATTAGAGAGAATTGTAAATGCCCACCACTTTCTGGACCAGACCCTCGATTATTGTTCAGACTCAGCATGAAGCATTTTCTTGAAGAATCAGAGAGAAAAGACCAAAATATCACTATTAAGAAAGAGAAAATGGATACATTTCCCACTCAAAAACAGGAGCAAATACCATTAACATATATAGTTGAGAA
>PVIY010050053.1:0-16399 GCA_004026745.1 Myrmecophaga tridactyla
CAACAAGGTGATATCTACTTAATGCATAAGAATAACCTCCAGGATAACCTCTCGACTCTGTTTGGAATCTCTCAGCCATTGACACTTAGTCTCATTTCACTCTTCCCCCTTTGGTCGAGAAGGTTCTCTCAATCTCTTGATGTTAATTCTCAGCTCATTCTAGGGTTTTTTTCAGTCCCTTGATGCTGAATCTCAGCTCATTCCAGGATCTCTGTCCCACGTTGCCAGGAAGGTACACATCCCTGGGAGTCATGTCCCACGCAGAGAGGGGGAGGGTGGCGAGACTGCTCTAAATTCCCCTTTTTAAAAAACCATCCTGTCTCTGGTATATTGCATTCTGACAGCTAGAAAACTAGAACAGTAGCTTTCCCTCCTCTTCAGTTTTTTTGAAGAATTTGAGCAGGATTGGTACTAATTCTTTCTTGAATGTTTGGTAGAATTTACACGTGAAACCATCTGGTCCTGGACTTTTCTTTTGGGGGAGCTTCTCAATGACTGATTCAATTTCTTGTGATTGGTTTGTTGAGGTTGTCTATTTCTTCTCAAGTCAATGTTGGTTGTTCATGCCTTCCTAGGAAGTTGTCCATTTCATCTACATTTTTGAGTTTATTAGCATAAAGTTGTCGATAGTATCCTCTCATTACTTTCTTTATTTTTGTGGGGTCAGTGGTTCTATCTTCTCTTCCACTTCTGATTTTATTTATTTGCATCCTCTCTCTTCTTTTTGTCAACCTCCCTAAGGGTCCATCAGTCTTACTGAGTTTCTCATAGAACCAACTTCTGGTTTTGTTGATTTTCTCAACTGCTTTCATGTTCTCAATTTCATTTATTTCTGCTCTAATCTTCATTATTTTTTTCCTTTTAGCATTCACATCTCAATGAGGCTTTTGCCCCTGTTCATTAGATGGGAAAATTATGTGCTTTAATGTTGAGAATGTTTGAAACTTGCAGATTTTTTGAATATTCTTAAAAAGATATACCTTCTTTAAAAAAAAATAAAACCAGAATTAACCTTAAATCTTCTTTGAATCATGTGGGAATTAAACAAGTAAGTGAACAAGTAACTCAGGGAAGGACAGAAGAGACATACACCTGCATGTTTCTGACAGTGCATAGGGTATAGTGGGATAATTAGAAAGAGCAAAGAAAACGGTAATTATTATTGAATGAATAAACAAATGAATATTTTGAGAACATGCCCAAACACGGAGCCAGGAGATGGGTTATTTTTCCTAAATAGATAGCTAAGCTCTCTATCTTTGTACATTCTTTCTTGATAAAAAACACCTTTTAAACAGTAAACCCAGTGACCTTTTCTCAATCTTCTTTCAGCTTTACCTAAAATATATTTGCCTTTGTTATCTAATGCCACTTCCTAAAATTCTAAAATGGCGTCTTTGAAGCAGTACTCCTGTACCTACCTTCCTGATTCTTCCTTTTCAGTCTCCTTTGTTAGCTTGTCAGTCCTCACTCATTCTCGGCCATCTCATCCACTGCCATGGCTTACCTAACTTCTCTGTGTAGTTAAGTTTCTGTTTTATCGACACAGTAGATTTCAATTTATGACTGGCTGTTAGACATTTCTATTGATATAACACCACAGATATTCCTTTTTCAGACTCATTTTTCTTAAGCTTATCATCTTGCTTATTGATATCATCATCTTTCCATTTAGGTTTGCTTATTCTTTCTTTTACTAAAAATTTATCACATGCCCACTATGTGTCTGCCAGTCACTGTGCTAGACCATCGAAATAAAGGAGTGAATGAATGAGACATTCTTCTGTCTCCAAGAAAGGCACAATGATATGGAGAGACAGACGTGTGAATAATAAATTACAACAATAATAAATACAGCAATGGAAGTATATACATAATTTATTTAGACAGAGGGGACTCGAGTCTTTGAAATAATCTTTAAATTCTGATGGATTTTATTTTTTATTTTTTTATTAGAAAAGTTGTGGGTTTATAAAACAGTTATTCAAAAAATACAGTTTTCCCATATTCCACCCCACCCCCAACACCTTGCATTAGTGTGGAACATTTGTACAATTGATGGCAATTTTTTTTATTAGTGTACTTTTTTTAACACTAGTTACCCTTGTTACCATTGATGTAAGATTATTAAAGTCATACTATTATCTGTCAACCATAATTTACATTAAATGTATTTTCCTATAACTACCTAATTATTTACGTTTTGTATTAGTATTGTACATCTGTTAAAATTCATGAAAGAAAATTCTTACATTTATACTATTAAGTATAGTTCATCGTCTATAATAGGGTTCACTGTGTTCTAAAACCCTGTTTTATCAATTATTTTTTAATGCAATTTTAATGAGATATTTACACACCATACAATCCATTCAAAGTATACAGTCAGTGGTTCACAGTGTCATCACATAGCTCTGCATTCATCACCATAATCAATTTTAGAACACTTGCATTACTCCAAAAAAAAAAACAAGAAACAAATAAGAAAACCTAAAACGTCCCATACCCCTTATCTCCCATGTTACCAACCCCTAGTATTGGTGTCATACATTTATTGCTGTTGATGAAAGAATATTAACATATTACTGTTAACTCCAGCCCATAGTTTGCACTAGGTACATTTTTTTTCCATATACCACTCTAATTAACTCCGTGTAATTGTACGTTTTTTCTAGTTCATGAATGAACTTTTTAATATTTGTATAGTTAATCATTGATGTTGCCCACTACATGATTCACTGTGTTCTACATTCCCATGTTTCAACCTCTGTCTTTCCTTCTGGTGACATACATGATTGTAAACTTCCCCTTTCCACCATATTCACACACCATTCAGCACTGTTAATTATTTCCCCAATAACGTGCTACTATTGCCTCTGTCCATTTCCAAACATTTAAATTCACCCTATTTATACATTCTGTACTATATTAAGCAACCATTCCCCATTCTTTAGCCTCATTCTATAGCCTGGTAACCTATATTCTATAATTTATGTCTATGAGTTTATATATTATAATTAGTTCATATTACTGAAATCATACAATATTTGTCCTTTTGTGTCTGATTTATTTTACTCAACATAATGTCCTCCAGGTTCATTCATGTTGTCACGTGCTTTAGGACTTAATTCCTTTTGCTGAATAATATTCCATAATATGGACATACCATATTTTGTTTATCCATTCATTGGTTGATGGACACTTGGGTTGTTTTATTTTTTGGCTATTGTGAAGAATGCCACTCTGAACATCGGTATGCTAGTGTTGGTTCATGACCCTGCTTTCAGATATTCTGGGTCTATACCAGATAGTGGGATTGCTGGATAGTAAGGCACCTCTATACTGAGCTTTTTTGAGGGGTGGGGTGGGTGGGGAGTGGTGGCAATGCATGGGCCAGGAATTGAACCTGAGTTTCCTGCATGGCAGGTGTGTTAGTTAGATTCAGTTGTCAACTTGGCCAGGTGAGCATATCTAGTCTTGTTGCTGTGGACATAAGCCAATGGTACGTGAACCTCATCTGTTGCTAATTACATCTGCAGTCAGCTAGGAGGCGTGTCTGCTGCAATGAGTGACGTTTGACTTAATTGGCTGGTGCTTAAATGAGAAAACGCAACGTAGCACAGCCTAAGCAGCTCAGCATTCCTCATCTCAGCACTTGCAGCTCAGCCCAGGCCTTTGGAGATGCATAAAGAAGTCACCCGGGGGAAAGATGTTGGAACCCAGGGGCCTGGAGAGAAGACCAGCAGAGACCATTCTGTGCCTTCCACGTAAGAAAGAGCCTCAGTGGAAAGTAAGCTGCCTTTCCTCTGAAGAACCAACAAAATAAATCCCCTTTTATTAAAAGCTAATCCATCTCTGGTGTGTTGCATTCCGGCAGCTAGCAAACTAGAACAGCAGGCAAGCATTCTACCACTGAACCACCTGTGCATGTTATATGTTTCTGAGGAACTGCCAAATCATCTTCCACAGTTGCTATCCCATTTTATATTCCCACCAGCAGTGAATAGGTGTTCCTATTTCTCTACATCCTGTCTAACACTTGTAGCTTCCTGATTGTTTAATAGTGGCCATAGGAGTAGGTTTGAAATGATTGCTCATTGTGGTTTTGACTGGCATTTCCCTTTAAATAGCTAGTGAAGAGGAACACCTTTTCATGTGCTTTTTAGTCATTTATATTTTCTCTTTAGAAAACTGTCTATTCGTGTGTTTGCCCATTTTTAAATTAGGTTGTCTTTTTATTGTCAAGTTGTAGGATTTCCTTATATAGCCTGGATATCAAACCCTTATATATAATAAAGGGAATGGTATGTTTTAAGTTTTTTTTTTTTTTTTGGTTAATGCAAATGTTCTAAAATTGATTGTGGTGATGAATGCACAACTATATGATGATACTGTGAGACACTAATTGTATAGTTTGGATGGATGTTACGGTTTGTTGTTATCCAAATATTTTCTCCCATTTCGTGGGCTGCCTTTTCACCTTCTTATCAAAGTCCTTTGAAGCACAGAAGTTTTTAATTTTGAGGAAATCCCATTTATCTATTTTATCTTTTGTTGCTTATGCTTTGAGTGTAAGGTCTAGGATAAACGACTGCTTATCACTACATCTTGAAGATGTTTCCCAATATTTTCTTCTGGAAATTTATGGTACTGTCTCTTATATTTAGGTTATTGATCTATATTGAATTAATTTTCGAATAGTGTGTGAGATAGGGGTCTTCTTTCATTATTTTTGATATGGATATCCAGTTTTCCCAGCATTATTTGTTGAAGAGACTGTTCTGGCCCAGTTGAGTGCACTTCAGAGTCTTGTCGAAAATCAATTGACCAGGGCAGGGCAATGGTGGCACAGTGGCAGAATTCTCACCTGCCATGCCAGAGACCCAGGTTTGATTCCAGGAGCCTGCCCATGCCAAAAAAAAAAAAAAAAAAAAAAAAGACAAAAATCAATTTACCATAGATCTGAGGGGCTTATTTCTGAACTCTCAATTAGATTCCTTTGATCAATATGTCTATTTTTATGCCAGCATGCTCTTTGACCACTGTAGCTTTATAATATGCTTTAAAGTCAGGAAGCGTGAGTCCTCCTGCTTCATTCTTCTTTTTCAAGATATTTTTGACTATTTGTGACTCATTACCCTTCCAAATAAATTTTATAATGAGCTTTTCCATTTCTACAAAGTAGTCTGCTGGAATTTTGATTGGTATTACATTGGATCCGTAGACCAATGTTCTGGTTTGCTAGCTGCCGGAATGCAATATACCAAAAACAGAATGGCTTTTAAAAGGGGAATTTAATAAGTTGCTACTTTACAGTTCTAAGGCCAAGAAGCTATCCCAACTAAAACAAGTCTATAGAAATGTCCAATCTAAGGCATCCAGGGAAAGTTGATTCAAGAAGGCCAATGAAGTTGAGAGTTTCTCTCTCATCTGGAAAGGCACATGGTGAACACTGCATCATCTGCTAGCTTCTTCTCCTGGTTTCCTGGTTCATGAAACTCCCCAGGAGGCATTTTCCTTCTTCATTTCCAAATGTCGCTGGCTGGTGGACTCTGCTTCATGTGGCTACGTTGTTCTGCTCTGCTCTCTCTCTCTAATCTCTTTCATTCTCCAAAATGTTTCCTCTTTTATAAGACTTCAGAAACTAATCAAGACCAACCCGAATGGGTGGAGACATGTCATCACCTAATCCATCTTAACAACCACTTTGATTAAATCACATCTCCGGGGAGATGATCTGATTACAGATTCAAACATACAGTATTGAATAGGGATTATCAGCCTTTACAAAATGGGATTTAGATTAAAACATGGCTTTTCTAGGGGACATACATCCTTTCAAACCAGCACAACCAATTTGGGTAGAACTGACAAATTAACAACATTTAGCTCTCCAGTCCATGAACATGGAATGTTTTTCCATTTATTTAGGTCTTCTTTGATTTCTTTTAGCAATGATTTTTAGTTTTCTGTGTTCAGCTCCTTTACAACCTTAGTTAAGTTTATTCCTAGATATTTGATTATTTTAGTTGCTAACATAACATGGAATTTTTTTCTTGACTACTTCTTTAGATAACTCATTACTTATGTATAGAAATGACTAATTTTTGCATGTTGATCTTGTATCCTGCCACTTTGCTGAACTCATTTATTAGCTCTAAACTTTGTCATAGTTTTCTTCAGGGCTTTCTAAATATGGGATCATGTCATCTGCAAATATTGAAAGTTTTATTTCTTCCTTTCCTATTTGGATGCCTTTTAGTTCTTTTATTTGCCCAACTGCTTTATCTAGAACTTTTAGCACAATGTTAAATAACAATGGTTATAGTGAGCATCCTTGTCTTGTTCCAGATCTTAGAGTGAAAGCTTTCAATCTCTCACCATTGAGTTTGATGTTAAGTGTGGATTTTTCAATGTCTTACATCACGTTGAGGAAGTTACCATTGATTCCTACCTTCCAAACTGTTTTTTATTAAGATGTTGACTTTTGTCAAATGTCTTTTCTGAATCGAGATGATCATGTGCTTTTTCCCTTTCGATTTATTAACATGGTGTATTGTGTAATTTGATTTGCTTCTGTTGAACCCCCCTTGCATTCCTGGAATAAAATCCACTTAGTCATGGTGTATAATTCTTTCAATGTGCTGTTAGATTTGAATAGCAAGTTTTTTTTTTTTTTTTTTTTTTTAGGATTTCTCCATCTACATACATTAGAGAGATTGGTCTGTAGTTTTTTTATAATACCCTTATCAGGCTTTGGTATTAGGGTGATGTTGGTGTCATAGAGTTAGGTAGTATTTCCTCTTCTTCAATGTTTTGGAAGAGTTTGAGCAGGATTGGTATTAATTCTTCTTGGAATGCTTGGTACAATTCACATGTGTAGCTATCGTAATGGTTTTTTTTTTATAGGGAGGTTTTTGATGACTGATTCAGTCTCTTTGCTTGTGAGTTGTTTGTGGAGGTCATCTCGAGATATTTGCTGATTTCTCTTGAAATTTCTTCTTTGATCTACTGATTATTTAAATGTTTTGTTTAACCTCCATATATTTGTGAAATTTACAGTTGTCCTGATGCTACTGATTTCCAGTTTCATTCCATTTTGATCAGAGGAAGTGCTTCTTATAATTTCAGTCTTTTAAAATTTATTAAGACCTGTTTTGTGCCCCAGCTATGGTCTATTCTGGAGAACATCTCATGGGCACTTGAGAAGAATACATATCCTACTTTTGGGGGGTGCAATGTTCTATATATATTTGTTAGATGCAGTTCATTTATCATATTATTTAGGGTCTCTGTTTCCTTATTGATCCTCTGTTTAGATGTTCTATCTAATGAAGAGTGTGGTATGTTGAAGTTTTCAACTATTATTGTAGAGACATCTATTCCCTTCAGTTTTACCAGTGCTTAACTCATACTTTTGGGCACCTTGATTAGGTGCATAAATATTTATAATTGTTATTTCTTCTTGATGAATTGCCCCTTTTATTAATAATGACTTTATCTCTTACATTTTTACATTTAAAGTCTATTTTGCCTGATATTAGTATAGCTAGTCCAGCAATTTTTTTTTCTTTTTTTTGGTTACTGCTTGCATGGAATATCTTTTCCCATCCTTTTATTTTCAACCTATTTGTATCTTTGTGTCTAAAATGATTCTCTTGTAAACATCATTTGGAGGGATCATGTTTAGCATATAGAGGGATCGTGTTTTTAATCCATTCTGTCACTGTGTCTTTTGATTAGGGAATTTAATCCATTAATATTCAGTGATATTACTATAAAGGCAGTATTTACTTCAGCCATTTTATCCTTTAGCTTTTATCTGTCAGATCTGTTTTTTCCTTTACTTTATTCTTTTAGTTACCCTTATTAATAGTTTTCATTTCTTTACTCTCTTCCAAGCCTCTCTCACCTGTCTTTTTTATTTCAGCCATCAGAGCTCCCTTTAGTATTTCTTGGAGGACATCTCTTGTTAATGAACTCTCTTAGCATTTATTTATCTGTAAATATTTTAAACTCTCCCTCATTTTTTAATCTATTCAGTTTATTTTCAAGAAGAAAGACAATGTTTAGAGAAAAATATATAAATACAAGGGTTTTTTCCTACAGACCTATGATATGGAAAGAACATGGCATTTGTTCTAGTTTGCTAGCTGCAGGGATGCAATATACCAGAAACAGAATGGCTTTTAAAAGGGGGAATTTAATAAGTTACTAGTTTACAGTTCTAAGGCCAAGAAAATGTCCCAGTTAAAACAAGTCTATAGAAATGTCCAATCTAAGGCATTCAGGGAAAGACCTTGGTTCAAGAAGGCCGATGAAGTTCAGGGTCTGTCTCTCAAGTGAGAAGGCACATGGTGAACACAGCGTCATCTGCTAGCTTTCTCTCCTGGCCTCCTGTTTCATGAAGCTCCCCGGGAGGCATTTTCCTTCTTCATCTCCAAAACTCACTGGCTTGTGGGCTCCCTGCTTTTCGTGGCTATGTCATTCTTTCCTGTTCTCTCTGAATGTCTCATTCTCCAAAATATTTCCTCTTTTATAGGACTCCAGTAAACTAATCAAGACCCACCCAAATGGGTAGAGACATACCTCCCCTAATCCAGCTTAACAGCCACTCTTGATTGGGTTACATCTCCAGGGAGATGATCTCTCCATGTGCTTGGGTGGGTCTCCTCTCTTAGCCCGAGGCTTCTTGAGACTTCAGACCTCGGCCTCCATGGTTTTGCTGCTGAAGTTATTTTTCCTCCAGTTTCCCTTCTCTGAACTCCCTGTCTAGACTGGCAGCAGCTCTGTTTATACAGGTCCCATAGCACTCTCGTTGGCTTTCTATGCAATAGCCTTGGATCATGCCCATCAGACATAAGGAGTTTCCACAAATCCTTGCTGGATACTCCATGTTCGATCCTGGCTTTCTCTGAAATGGCTGACTGGTTTCACATTTGGCCAAGACCTCATGTAGGGGACTATCCTCTGGGGTCTCTCTTTCTGGAAGCCCAGAATTTTCCAGAATATCAGTTTCTAGTTTCTTTGTACCCAAGAGTTCAGTTCTCAGCTTATCTCTTTCCTGTCGCATTTCACTATAAGCTGCGAGGAGAAACCAGGCTGTACTTTAGACATTTAATTTGGAGATCTCTTCTGCTAAATATCCAAGTTCATGGCTTTTAAACTCTGCCTTCCAGCCAAAGCCACTAGTCAACCTTGCCAGATTATCTGCAATTTTAAAACAAGGCTTGCTTTCCTTCCAGTCTACAATAGCTCACGCCTCATTTCTGTCTAGAGCCTGGTCAGAGGTATCTTTAGAGTCCACATTTCTACCAACAGTCTCTTCAAAGCATTCTAGGCCTTCTCTATCAAGCGTCTCACAACTCTTCAGTCTTTCCCGTATCCATTTAAAAAGCCATTCCAACTTGTTTGGTATTTGCAGACCTCAGCAGCACGCCCCTCTCCGGTACCAAAATCTGTTCTAGTTTGCTAGCTGCTGGAAGGCAGTATACCAGAAACAGAATGGCTTTTAAAAAGGGGAATTTAATAAGTTGCTAGTTTGCAGTTCTAAGGCCAAGTAAATGTCCCAGTTATAACAAGTCTATAGAAATGTCCAATCTAAGGCATCCAGGGAAAGATACCTTGGTTCAAGAATGCCAGTGAAGTTCAGGGTCTGTCTCTCAAGTGAGAAGGAACATGGTGAACACAGTCGGGGTTTTTCTCTCATCTGGAAAGGCACGTGGTGAATACAGTATCATCTGCTACTTTCTCTCCTGGCCTCCTGTTTCATGAAGCTCCCCATGAAAAAGGGAGGTGTTTTCCTTCTTCATCTCCAAAGTCACTAGCTTGTGGGCTCCCTGCTTCTCATGGCTATGTCATTCTTCTCTGCTCTCTCTGAATCTCTCATTCTCCAAAATGTTTCCTCTTTTATAGGACTCCAGTAAACCAATCAAGACCCACCCAAATGGGTGAAGACACGCCTCCCCTAATCCAGTTTAACAACCACTCTTGATGGGGTTACATCTCCAGGGATAAATCTAATTACATACAGTATTGAATAGGGTTATTCTGCCTTTATGAAATGGAATTTTGATTAAAATGTGGCTTTTCAAGGGTACATACATCCTTTCAAACCAGCACAGCATTTGAAGTCCAAAATCTCAGATTCAGTTCTAACCCTAAGACATCTAGCAGTTTAGTCTTCTTGGGCAAGTGTCTTATTCTCCCTAAGTCTATTTCTTCAACTGTATAATGGACATTGCAATCTATGTCATAGGATTGTAAAGATTAAATGCATTGATACACTTGAAAGTACTTTGAAAACTTGTAAATTGTATGAATGGTTACAATTCAGGACTTATCACCACCACCAAAAATTTCCGTCATAGAAAGTTATTCTTATGGCTATATCAACCTGCTTTTTCCAAGAAAAGGTTTGCTTATTGAGATAGGGTTTTTTTTTTCCCCTACTAAGACTATTTATTTATTTTCATATACCTGTGCATTTATCATCACAATCGAGTTTTTTCTTCCTCTTTGTGAAAAACCAGCAACAAATTTCAAAGCACACTGCAACAGTTCATTTTAGAACAGGTTTCAGAGTTTGGTTTGGGTTACAATTCCACAATTTTAGATCTTTACCTCTAGCTGCTCCAAGATACTGGAGACCAAAAGAAATATCAATATAATGATTCAGCATTCATACTCATCTGCCAAACCCTCCCTTCTCTATGTAACTCCACCATCACGTTTGATCTTTCTCCCACTCTTTTAGGGTATTTGGGATATGCCCATTCTAACTTTTTCTAACATGTTGGAAGGGGCTGTCAATAATAAGGGGTATGGAGATGGAACTATATTCTAGAGAGGCTGCATTTCAGGACTAATCTGGTCTAGGGGCAGGTCTGGAGGTTTTAGGTTTCAGGAAATTTACCCTAGTACATGGGACCTTTGTAGAATCTTACATAACACCCTAGTTGTTCTTTAGGACTGGCGGGAAAGGTTTTGTTTGGTGTTTGGCAAGTTATGATAGGTAGCAATGTCTAACTGAAGCTTGCATAAGAGTGACCTCCAGAGTAGCCTCTTGACTCTATTTGAACTGTCTCAGGCACTGATACCTTACTTGTTACACTTCTTTCCCCCCTTATGGTCAGGATAGCATTTTTGATCGCACAGTGCCAGCGCCAGGCTCATCCCTTGTAGTCATCTCTCATGCCTCCAGGGAGACTTTCATCCCTGGATGTCATGTTCCACTTAAGGGGGAGGGCAGTGATTTCACTTGCAGAGTTAGGCTTAGAGGAGAGATAGGCCACATCTGAGCAACAAAACAGGTCCTCCAGAAGTAACTCTTAGGCATACCTATAGGTAGGCTAAACTTCTCCACTACATACATAAGCTTCACAAGAGCAAGCCTCGAGACCAAGGGTTTGGCCTACTGATTTGGGTGTCTCTAATGTTTGACACAGTATGCAGGATTTCCCCGGTGGTAAAGTTCAATAGTTCCATATTTTTTCTCCCATCCCTCAAGGGACTTTGCCAATACTTTTTGATTATCAACTTAATATACTCTGGGTATATATCCAGGCATTATATTAAAGTATATAGGATTAAAGGCCCTCATTCTTCTTCTGGGCTCCCTGTGTTTAGACTGTTTAAATGCTCTGTCTTCCTCATTTTTGAAAGACAGCTTTGCTGGCTGGTTAAAGGATTCTTGGCTAACAATTTTTTTCTTTTAGCATCTTAAATATTTCCTCCATGGTGTCTAATGAGAAATCAGCACTTAGTTTTATTTGGCTCCGCTTGTATGTGATGAATTGCTTTTCTCTTGCTGCTTTTGGAATTTTCTCCTTTTCTTTGCCATTTGACAGTCTGATTAGTATGTGTCTTGGAATGGGTCTATTCATATTTATTCTGTTTGGTGTACACTGGGCTTGGATTTGCATATTTATGGCTTTTATAAGATTGGGAAATTTTTAGCCAGTATTTTCTCAAATATTCTTCCTGGCCATTTTCCCTTCTCATTTCCTTTCTGGAACACATGTGATGCATATATTTGTGTACTTCATGTTATCAATCATTTCCTTGAGGCCCTGCTAGAATTTTTCCATTTTTTCTCCATTTATTCATTCATCTATTCAAATTTGGTTGCTCTGCATTTTAGGTCACTGATCCTTCTGCCATGTCAAATCTGCTCTTGTGTATCTTGTGTATATATATCTATATCTATATCTATCTGTATATATGTGTGTATATATATATATGTTTTTTTTTTTTTTCTGCATGGGTAGGCACCAGGAATTGAACCCGCGTCTCTGGCATGGCAGGTGAGAACTCTGCCACTTTGCCACCATCGCCTGCCCTCTTGTATATATTTTTAATTTCATCTGCAGTGTCTTTCATTTCTATAAGTTCTGTTATTTTTCTGTATATCCTTTCAAATTCTTCCTTATGCTCACCTAGTGTCTTAATATCGTTTATCTTTTTTTTTTTTTTTTTTTTGGGTGCATGGTCTGGGAATCGAACCTGGGTCTCTGCTTGGAAGGCAAGCATTCTACCACTGAGCCACCCATGCACCCTATCCTTTATCTCTTTATCCATCTCATTAAATTTTTTTAGGCGATTTCTTTGAGCATCTTTGATTTGTTCCAAAATCTGTTTCTCTTCTGACTTTTTAATTTGTTCCTTTGACTAGACCATATCTTCATGTTTTTATTATGCTTTGTGATTTTTTGCTGGTATGGTCCTCTTATTATCTTGATAGTCTGTTCTGAAGGTTGATATCTCTTGTCTAGTATTTAGTTGTTGCTTGGGTTTATTTTAGGAAGCTGTCTTGACATTTGGATTGTATTTCCTAGCCAAAACAGGGCCATGTATCTGTGCAGGGAGCAGAGACCACTTCCATTCCAGTGGGTGTGATATTAGTTTTGCAGACCCCAAAAAGCCCTTCTCTTTTCCCCTGTACTTTCTGTCTTTCCCAGCAGACAGTGCTCTTCAGTTACTTATTCTTCCTCTAAAGCAGTTTAAATCGTGAAGCCCAGCAGGGTCAAACAGAGTGGGGCTGAAGTTGCGGATATCCCATTTTCTCAGTTTGCTGGACAATATTTTGCTCAGTGTTGGTTTGTGTTCCCCTCTGAACTTTGGGCAGAGGAATCCCACTGCTGCTTCCCTCAAGGTTGAGGGGATGGGTGCCAAAATATGCGGCCGAGTTACAGCCTCTGGCCACATTTTCTGTCTGTTTGTTCTGCACTGATCTGGGTGTTGAAATATCTTCCCCTGTCCCCTGGGTCCCCAAACAGTTGATTTGGACCATTCTCCCCTAGCTACTTGATGCTTCTGGGAAGGAAGTAGGTTCTGCCATTCCCTCCCTACTCCATATGGAAGCTCCTCTGTGATGCTCTTTTGTATTCAGCACTGCATGGCTTGTGTCCTGCCCTGGGTCTCTGTGGACTTGGGTTTGGGTGTCTGAATATTCCTGGGGATCTTTCTCACTGCTGTGAGAGTTTTTTATAGTCTGTGTCCCCAGTAGGAGGTGGGAGGGACCCTGGCTGCTGCCTCTGGGCACTTCCCAAGCTGGATAGGACTGAGTGAGTGGGAAGGAAAAAGACCTGCTAGTCTGGAGGGAAGTTTCCTACCTGGAGCTGGGGATCACAAGGGGCTCAATGTCACAGGGCAAGTGGCTGACGGATGGTGGATGTACTTGTCCGCCTCCAGTCCAGCACAGGCCACCCCTGGGGGATGAATCTTCGATTCTATGTTTGTGGGATCCTTCTCCAGTCTTTTTTTTTTTGGGGGGGGGTGCATGATCCAGGAATTGAACCCGGGTCTTCCCCATGGAAGGCAGGCATTCTAACTACTGAACTACCCACGTACCCCTCCTCCAGTCTTTTACCTTCCTCCAGAGTTCTGAGCAAGGGAGATTTGTCCTTTTTCACAGATTCTCTGGGGAGGGTTTTTCAGTTGTTGTCTTACGTCGCCATGTTTGATGATGTCACCCTTCTTCCTTAAGAAAGGCTGCTGGTGATCCAGGATTTCTTTGTCACATAGGAAGGCACATGGTAGTGTCTGCTCATCCTTCTCTCCTGGTTTCGTTGCTTTCAGCTTCTTACTGCTCTCTCTCAGCTTCTCTGACATTTTTCTCTCAGCTTTTTGCTTGCTTTTTCTCCCAGCTTCTCCTGATAGACTTATTAAAATATTTTTTTCTAATAAAATTTTTTCCTCTTAGATTTTTCTCAGAACTATCTAAAAACAGCTGAATTTGAGAAACAGTGTTTCCTGGTATTATTGGGAGTTTAAGTAGATCCTGTTAGATATATTATGGAAGTCATTCCGGCAATAGGTAGGAAGTTGGACCAGACAGTTATTCAGTGGTGTTCTAGTTTGCCAGCTGCCAGTATGCAACATAACAGAAATGAAATGGCTTTTAAAAGGGGAATTTAATAAGCTGCTAATTTACAGTTCTAAGGTTGAGAAAATGTCCCAGTTAAAACAAGGCTATAGAAATGTCCAATCTAAGGCATCCAGGGAAAGATACCTTGGTTCAAGAAGGCCAGTGAGGTTCAGGGTTTCTCTCTCAAGTGTAAAGGCACATGGCAAACACAGTTCAGGGTTTCTTTCTCGGCTGGGAGGGCACGTGGCAAACATGGCATCATCTGCTAGGTTTCTCTCCTGGCTTCCTGTTTCATGAAGCTCCCCAGGAGGTGTTTTCCTTCTTGATCTCCAAAGGTCGCTGGCTGGTGGACTTTCTGCTTCGTGGTGCCGCAGCATTCTCTGCTGTCTCTGAATCTCTTGCATTCTCCCAAATATTTCCTCTTTTATAGAATTCCAGTAAATTAATCAAGATCTACCCGAATGGATGGAGACACATCTCCACCTAATCCAGTTTAACACCCACTCTTGATTGAGTCACATCTCCAGGAAGATGATCTAATTACAGTTTGAAATATATAGTGCTGAATAGGGATTGGAAGAAATGGTTGCCTTTACAAAATGGGATTAGGATTAAAATATGGTTTTTCTAGGGTACACACATCCTTTTCAAACCAGCACAGGTGGGTACTTTCCTCTTTTGAGCATGTGATTCTATGCAGCTCCATAGTTTCAGAAAACTAAGAAAAGCTCATAATGACTGACAGTTCCCAGCCAAAAGTTTATCCAAAGCCCAAATAATCACTACATATTTCTTGAGGCTAGACAATTTTTTTCCCTATGGTAGTAGTTTTTTTCTAGATATTATAGGAAGTTTTACATTATCTTATTTACTCATTTGCATCAAATCAGCACTAAATATCTATCATAAGAATTATTGAGCTTCCTATATATGTTAAGTACTGGGGGTACACAGATGAATGTGAGCACATGGCTGAGCAGCTGAGTACACATGTAAATAATGCATTGTTTAATATCATATGGTAAGTGATACAAGATTAACTGTGTAGGAAGTGAGTATTGGAGCCATTAAACATGGGTTTTTATGACTAAGTGATTTTCTTTAGAGAAAGAGCAGTGATGACAGGGAATAGCATGGGAGAGGATCTTGGTGAGGCCACATTGTGAAAGGCCTTTTATGTCTCCTTTACAAAACAATTCTTTTTTAAAAGGAGAGTGACTTTGAGCTGTTAATAGAAACTTTAAAAACAGGATGTACATAACCTTATACAAGCATTTTGAGAAACATACACATTAAAAATTAAAATTGGTATCACAGTGTAAGTGTAGTTTAAATTCCAGTTCAAGTTCATTTCCAGTTTATAGTATGGTATACTATATCTATGGTAGATTACAAAAGAGGAACCCATCATCTCTCTATTTTTAATCTAATTTCTGAACTTTACCTTGTGACATGAAAGAATGTAATTTTCCTTTTTTATTTCAAATATTTTGTAAAATTGAGATCTTTTCTTATTCGGTGTATTGCAGCCTAAAGGCATATTAAGGTGAGGATACAGCATTTAAAACATTTTGTACTGGAGACGATGTAGTCAGTGGATGAGAGTACAGGATTTGAATCCTGTGTTCCACTTAAAGCTGTGGTATTTTAGGCAAGTACTTAAACTCTCTAAACTTCAGTTTCCTCATATATAAAATATGAGGATAATAGTATCTTCCTCATAGGGCTCTTGTGAAATCTAAGTGAGAAAATACATGCATATATTTTTTAAAAGCACTTAGCCAAATAATTGGAATGTAAGTACCAATATTTGTTAGCCCTATTAATGGGACTTTTTTTTTTTGCTGAATTGTATTGTTTTTATAGTAAAGAAATAGGAATAATTTGTTTTGCTCTTAATCTGATTTTTCTTTTTCATTTTTCCTTTATCTTATTTAGTGTCTTCTTCCTTGGAGCCATCCTTGTAATAACAGCTACTTTCTTATATGGTTATGATCCTAAACCTACAGGAAATCCCACTAAAGCATAGCA
>PVIY010050054.1:0-16402 GCA_004026745.1 Myrmecophaga tridactyla
TGGGATTTCAAAGTCTGAAAGTCATTCATCCTTCGGCTTTAGAAAGTGGTAGTCCCACCCCTTCCAAGGAACCATGCAGTGGCCCGCCTCTTTCCAAATCAACCTCGGGGAACATCAAGGAGACCACCTCTGGGCTCCACTCTCTCCAGGCATCAGGGCCACCCCTGGGCTCTCTGCCATTTCTGGGGCACACGCTTAACCCCTCCACATGGTGGCAGCCAGGCTAAGTTGACAACTGAATCTAACTAACGCAACCCACAAATGGAGCATGGTGGTTTATGAGCTCACTTCTCATAAGTTCAAGGAGAGCCCTAAGGGAAATACTTCCGTCCCTAGTTTCAGAGCCTGCTATCTGGGGTATGCTGAGAATTTTCCAAATTATCATTTTCTGATTCTTTTGTGCTTTAGAAATTGATTCTCAGCTTATCCCTTCCCTGTCATATGTTACTATAAGCTGCAAGGAGAAGCAGCTGCACCTTCCACTCTTAGCTTGGAAATATCCTCAGATACATATGCAAAGTCATCACTTAAAGTTCCACTTTCAATTCAATGCAAGGAAATGACTCTGTTTTCTCCAAAACATTGCAATTCTGAATGTATATAGATCTAATAACAGAACAGCAGAATACATGAGCCAAAAACTGATATAACTGAAAGGAGAGTTCAACACCCATATGTCTTATAGTGATAGATTTATCAAGGAAGTCAATCAGTAAGGATACAAATCATTTGAATATCACTTTCAATCAACTGGCTCTAACAGACATTTATAGAGTACTACATCCCAAAATAGCAAAATACACTCTTCCTAAGGTCACCAAGGTAGTCCACATTGTAGCCCATTAAAAACAAAAGTATAACAAATTTGAAAGTAATAGAAATTCACAAGGTATGTTCTCAAACCACAATGAAATTAAACTGAAAACCAATAACCAAAAGATATCCAGTAAATCCCAAAATATTTGGAAATCAAACAACATACTTCTAAAAAGGAAATGTGTCAAAGAGGAAGTCTCAAAGATATTAAAAATAATTTGAATTAAATGAATATGAAGGTAAAATTTATCAAAATTTGCGGGATGCAGCTAAAGTTTAGCATTTCATTGTTTTAAATGCATATCTTAGAAAGAATAAAAAATAAAACCAGAAAGTATGTTGCCAACTTAGGTAGCTAGATAAGGAAAATTATGTCTAGTGCAGAAATAATAATAATTCCATCTGAATCAATAAAATTGAGAATTGGAAATCAAGAGAAAATGAAACCAAAAGCTAAGTCTTTTAAAAGACCAATAACCTTTAAAAACCTCTAACTAAGCTAACCAAAAAGGGAAGAAAACATAAATGGCCAACATCAGAAATTTTAAAAGGTTATCAATATTGTACCCATGTAGCTTAAAAGTATAATGCCCGCAAATATAACTTAGGTGTGAAACGGACCCATTCCTTGAAAGACACAAAGTGGCAAAACTCATACAAGGAGAAAAGATGACTCAAGTAGCTTTGCATTAATTAAAATCATTGAATCAATAGTTAATAACCTCCTAAAACACAATAAAAGACAATAGGAAATGTGTTTCATTGTGATAAAAAGTGCGATCCACAGTGAAAATTTGTCATGAATTATGTACTAAATAATTTACAACCAAAATACCTAAAATATAAACTACAGGAGATAATGAATGGAATAGAAGGTAATGCATTAGTATTAGAATTTAATTATTTCCTTCAGCCCCTGGTACAGCAAGTGTACAAACATGCCAAAGTCAAATTGAACATTTCAGTTTGACATCTCTAATAAAGTTGAATATTTGGCCTTTGAAAACAGAAACTCTGTTCATATACCACTGACTATTTACAAATCATAATCATTTACCAGTCCTCAAAAGTCATTTATAAGATCCTGAAAAGGACAGATGTTCTCTTATATCAGATTATCAAAAATATCGAAGTGTAGAAATGCTATTGGCCATATTGTTTAATAATAATGACCTAAAATAAGTAAATACTGAAAACATAGAAAATGAAAAAAAAACTACCTGTTAAAATAATACAAAGAAAATATTCTTTCACAGTTTACTTGGAGTGAAATCAGATTAAAAATTTCAAGTAATCTAGTATACAATAATGATAATAGAAATCAGAACTTTTAGTTTATACCTGAAAAGAAATTCAGTGAAAGTTTTATAGACTTAGACTTTTAGCACACCAAATAAGAATGAAAAGCTATTATAATTTTTTAACAATTTTTAAATTTATTTAATAAAAATATATTAAATTCAAGCAAAATGGCAGCAAATGATACATTGAAAATTAGATATTATAAATTAAGATACTTACATAAAATTGATAAATCCAAGATTATTTCTTTCTGTAAAATGGAAAGTAAAATACAGTGCTAGTGTTTCTAAATAAAGAAAAAAATACTTTTATAGTATTTTAATTGAGGATGAATAAATCATCCCAGGCACAGAAGGAATTTTAAAATAATTCTATAATTAGCATCAAAATTGAAATAGTAATATATTAAATTGATAACTTTAAAGGAAAATATGTATTACCAAAACTAACTCTAGAAATTATTTTAAAAAACAACAGAGCCAACCCTTTTTCTATAAACAAACATTAACAAACCAATATTTTTTAGAGTGCAGCATCACTGAAAAATCAAGGCATTCCTGGCCTGTAGTGAGCACCTGTTTAAATGAGACAATTGTTCCATCATTTCAGGGATATGTAAATGTCTGAAGATCTTGGATGTAGATAAGGTGCAACTTCATTTCCAACTGTCTTTCCTGATAATCCAGGTTCCTGTCTGTCACAGTTTACTGCTGGACTGTAAGTAATTGTTCACTTATTTCTTCTTCCTCTATTATTATTATTTACTTAGAAATCTGGGTGCTAAGACTTTATTCTCCTCGGTATAATTTTTTTTTTTTAGTTTGGGTCTTAAATATGATGCTGAGACCTTATCACACGTACAGTGTTTACCCTCATGTTCAGGGATCTTAGAATTTAATGTCTCACATTGCTGTTTTCCCATATTGACAGGGATCAGTCTCCAGATAAATTTCTTAGAATAAATTCTAGAGTTTATGTATATTAATATCCTTTATGTGCTTACAAAAGGGATATAGTATATATACAGAGGACATTTTCTATAGATGCAAAAGAAAATATTTCATAGTGGGTACTTCAGGGAAGCTGGGAAAAGAAAGGGAGTTTAACACTCATACTTCTTGAAATTCCTTTGTCATATAGGTGTTACTATTGAATAAAAAGAGACATGTTTCAAAGTGACATGCTCAGATTTTTAGTTTGGGTACTTGTCATAAAACTATAAAGAAGCAACTTTTATCGTAGAATATCAGGCATCTTTTCAGTTCAATGGGCCACAGAATTTTGAGCAGGATCTCAAACCATGAAAGCACAGATTTGGCTTCCTTCATGAGCACCCTTTTAAAGGAGATATGAGAGTTTTAGCTTTCCAAACAATTTTGTTCTCACTAATTTAACAAATAGAAGGTAGTCAATAACCATTAATGATTAAAATAATGACCTCATGTTGCCCACGCATGAATGACACTGATTATTGCTCATGGTTGGTTGTGCTCAGCTCTTTGATGTGACATTTCTCAGTCTGAAATGCATAGGCATGTATTCCACTGTAAGATTAGGTTTGCCCTCACAATCCCATGCCAATTTATTCATTCATTCAGAATATCTGATTTAATGTCATGGAAATCAAAGAGTTGCATTATTGACTAGCTTTTCCACTTTTGCCTTGTTCCTTTTAGTATTGATGGATGCATTATATGACAGTGCCAATTAAATTAATTTGGCAAAGTTTTATTTAAATTACTGAGTTTTGAAAGGTAGTTTGTAGTTTAATACCAAGAAAGTGAATAGACTCCTAGAACTTCAAAATCAGATTTCAAAAAGGAAGTTATATTAATGAGTTAAAAATTCTTCCATATGAAAGGACTTTAGAAATTGATGGAATATAATTTTTCCTATGGCAATTCAGACAGATGATGATCCATTTTTGTGTTTTCTTGTAGTGGTAGAAGGCTGACTCCCTAAACATTCAGTTGTTACATAATCATATTACCTTTGAAGCTGAATACATACACTCTATTCTTTCAGCTTTCAAAGTTTTTTTTTAATTTAGTTTTAAGATAGATTTTTTTAACCATTTGGGGGCACTATTTTCTACTATTTTTTATACATTTGTTTGTCACTGTGGACAAGCATGGTTTTAAAAATCTCACTTATGTGCCTTCTTAGTGCTTGCTAGACTCTCTTGTTTTGATAACAGCTTTTTTTTATTGGTTACACAACCTAAATGCATATACAACATTAGGAACACATTTAGATGCCTCTTTTGAAAGAATGTTTTAGTCTTTATTTAACTGAATTAGAAAAAATACAAACAATACAATTTTTAACACTTTTGAAAATGTAGAAGTGCAGCAATATGGCATCCTTTATCTATGAAATGGCTCAATTCCAATTCAAAATTGATAAGGTCACAAAAAACTGAATCAAGCGAATGCACACACAAGTCTGTACTACGTGATGCTGATGTTCATCTAAAAATGTCTATCTGTATCGAGAACACAAGAGTAAAGGTGAATCTCACAACACAGGTCGGGTTTTACCTTAGTGTGTGCGAAATCTTAAGGGTAACTATGAGTAAGCATGGAGAGTCCAGTAGAAACGAAACTGGAAGAGGTACAATTGAAAACATCAAGAAGATTTGGAATTTAATGGTTTTACCAAAGTTTGTGACTTACTAGTTTTGACTTTGTTATTTGTACTTTTAGTGAACACCACATACTTTCAAAAATTTAGACTATGGTGTTAAAACAGGATGCAGTTAGCATATGAAGCTTTAACTCAAAAACTGGATAAAGAAAAAAAGGCACAAGGAAATTTAACTCAATTTTATGTACACAAGAGGTGAAAATTCGGAGCCACCTTAAAGAGAAATTGATTTTAAAATTTATATAACCCATAAATAATTAGAGGCCAAACCACCGTACTAAAACAAATTCCACAGTTTGTAAAAATCTTACAGTTTAAACATACGCTTTTATCCAATTTAGATATAAGACAAAACTAACCCTTTAAAGTGGCTCCACTTTTGGCATATTTTTAATGAATGCATATCTGCTATGTTTTGTTTATCAGTGTAAAAACCTCAGCTGGTTCACAAAGCTCTGATGACACCTATCTCATCTTCATCACAGGAAATACATGCTCCACCTGGTAACTAAATTAGTTTAGATTTTGTATCTGTACACACCAATGCACTGGGAAATTACACCCAGTAAATGATAGCGCCAAAACCATTTTTTTGTGGCAGCATAAATTGATTAGTTTAAATATGTTCAAATACATGTTCTTTCATTAATAACTGGTCAGACAAGCTAGAAAAGCCATGACTTTACATAGTAATATCATATTTTGCAGAATTATTTAAAAATTAGTGCAAATCAGGTTTATGTGAAACAACTGAAAATCATACCTTTACATAGATCCTTGGCATAATATTTTAAAATGTTAATCTGCTTTTAGAGTAGAATTTGAATGACTTTTCCCAATACTCAAAGAGCGAAGTTTCATGACACTTCTAAAGAGTTGCTGGTTTGTTGCCAACCACATTATCAAAAGCTCTGGTTATTAAATAAGATGTATTTTAAGACTAAATTACAGTAAACATGAAAGCTCTGCAGTTTAAACTTAACTTATATCAACCATATCCAATTATTGATTTAAAACAAAAATTACAGTGGTGCGACAGTGGGTCAGTGGCAGAATTCTTGCCTGCCATGCTGGAGACCCAGGTTCGATTCCCATTGCCTGCCCATGTGAAAAAAAAAAGGTAAGACAAAAAATACTAAGTCCTGAAAGTTGAAAGCAGGAGTTTGTTTCGTTTTACATCATCGATGGGTGTTTTAGACCTTTGTGTTGTTTTCCTTTATAGTTAGGGACTCTTGCTTTCAACTTAAACATAAGTTCAGGTCCTTAACAGGTTTCAACTCAGGTAAAATAACATGCACAGCTTTAGATTACTTTACTAGCAGGAGCGCAAAGGCTGGAATGAGTGGTGAAAGAAGGCTTGCTGCTCTCAAAAATTAGGTATAATGGTGAAAGTATTACGATTCATAGCTATAACTTCTTCCTTCAACCCTGGCTTCTGAGGCAGACAATAACCACATCAATGACTGGCTGATGAAGGACAGTTTTTAAAAAGTTGCTGGTTTAATTAATAACCAAGTTTCTTTTCATTGTTACTTTTGTGTCAGTCCCAAATGAATGTCATTCGGCTTGTACTTTAAAATCAATTATTCCACATACAAAGTATGAAAATATGTTTGTAGAGGACAATGATTAGGTTCAGACCAGACTGCACCTCTCTGAAATCTTCATACATGTGCATGTGTCACATCATACTGTCCTGATCCACGGTGCACCGGTTTCCACAGTAGTACTAGTTGGCACAGACATGCCACTGCCGTGGAACATTCTCAACTGGTGACTGCAGTCGTCAATGTGTGCCACCAGGGGCGGGGAGAAAAGGGGTGGTTAAGATTGATAAGGGAAATTCTAAAACAGTTTAGGAAATCATGCAGATGCATCTAAAGTCCATGTGAGGGTGATTTTTGGTAACTGCAAAGTGACTAAGAGGTGGCTTGCATTAGAAGCATGGGAACAAAGCGGCTTGTGTGTTTGGAGCCTTTTGCTGTTGTGGTTGTTCTCATTTGGTAGCCATCTGGTGGGACTTCATATAGAATGTGGGAAAAATGCTGCACTCAATTGAATTTAGAAATTGTTTTGTTTGAGGGTTGGCTATTGGGTCAAAATTTTAAGTACCTCCTTGTGTTGCTTCAGGAATGAGGCTTGGATCTTCATTGACATCATCACCAGAGAAATACCAATCTATGATTTCAAATGCTAATTTATATGTCTTCATTTTCATGTTGCTGTAAAACTTCGATCTTTTCCCCACACTGCCACATTCTTCTATTATTTCAGTTATTGTGCTTTGCTTTGCCACTAACCATTATCAAAATGTTTTTCAGACTATTTAGGACCACCTGAACAACTTGAGAATCTTTTACTGAAAGTAAATTACAGAATGGTGATATTACATTCTGCTGTACAAAAATCAACCTAATTTTTTCTATCATTTATTGTTAAGTTGCTCATTGCCCAAGCAGCTCTTTCTGTGTTTCAAAATTCCCCTTAGCAAGCTGATTAATAATCACAGAGATTCATCTAGCATCTATTGCAGCTTGAACATGTTGCTGGTTTCCTGCTGTTATGTTGGAAGGGAATCCACTGCTTTCTTACTTTCCCTCCGGTGTGACAGGAGATTTGAGAAGTGGAATAGGATGTTGCCATTAAGAATGGCCCAGAACTGCTCCTTGGTGCCCATCACTATGTTGCCAGTGACCCTGAGTGCTGCTGTTTGAACTGTCCCTTCCTAGTGGCTCAGAAGGGGCATGAGAAATGGCACAACCCCTGAATCAATTACCATCTGTCTCTTCTCATTGCCTCCATCTGTCAGGTTTGACAGAATCCAAACAGTGTCTAAGAACGTGCTTATCTGTATGGTATATGAGGACACATAATGCTGGCAAAATCTCCTGAACTGTCTCCATAGGTGATGGAGTATCCTTATTCCTGAAGAAATTGACAATGACCCATGTGACTTCTGAAGGAAGATGATGGGAATGGAAGGATTGATAAAGGACAGAAGAGGCTTGACAACTCCCAGTGATATGACATAATCTCTCTACTGAGGACCATCACCTATGATATTTCCCGAAGCCCATACTGCTTGTTCCCAAACATTCTGATGTAGTGAATGGAGCAGTCTTAGAAAAAGAGGCACTGCATTAGTCTGTACAACAGCTTAAATCTGTGTAGGAAGTTCCTGATACTATTTTAATTAGCACTCAAGCAGCTTCAAACAGCAATGAAGATTATCATCCCTTTCAAGACATTTGACTGGAATTGGTAAAATCCCAGATTTTATTAGGTCATCAACCAGTGAGTTTCTGTCCCTGAGTAAAGCTTGCCTACAGCCTGGATGACACTGAACTGGACCACTGGGTTATCAGTTGGGCTTTCTGTGATGTAGCCTCTAGTGTAACATTTTGTGGTTTAAAGTCGGTATCAACACGTGAATTTTCTAAACTTTCTCCTTGGGGAACATTTCTCTTTTTCAATAAGCATTCATCCCTTTTTCTTCTACCACAATTCCACTGTCACTTCATTTCTTTGACTTCACATTGTCTCCAAATCGCCCCTCTGCTTCTTGAAATGCTTGACGTGGTGGTTCTCCAAGCCGGGATTCTTGGCTGACCGGCCTCCTGCAGTGCCTCCTCCTGCAGTGGCGGAGAGTCTCAGCATAGAGTGGCTGGGACAGGGACCCTGTTAGACTTTTAAATTAACTCATAAAATTTCTTAGCTTCTTTCCAACTCCCCAGATTAAAGTTTATGAAAAACTTTGGCATAATATTTAGATTTAGATTTACAGAAAAACTGTGCAGATAGTGAGAGTCCTCACATATCCTCTTTTCCCCTAGCCATTGCTTCCTCTAGTACTAACATCTTGTATTAGTGTTGTACATTTTTTACATTTGATTAACTAATAATGACGCATTATAATTTATTAACGTTCATAGTTGACATTCTGATTCGATTTTTGTCTTGTGGAGTTCTGCAGGATTTGACAAAAGCATAATGTCATGCATCATCGTTAAAATATAATACAGAGTAGTTTTGCTGCCTTGACTATGCACTGTGCACCATTTATTAATCCCTCTGTCCCTCCTCTTGAACCACTTGAAACCACTGTTGTTTTTATTAGCTCTATAGTTTTGCCTCTTCCAGAATGTTGTATCATTGTAATTACACTGTACTTAGCCTTTTCAGACTGGTGTCTTTCATTTAACAACATGTATTAATGGTTTTGCCATACATTTTTATGGTTTCATGGCTCATTTTTTTTATTGCTGAATAATATTCTTTTGTATGGACGTACTGCAGTTTTTCCATTCACCTATTTAAGGGTATAATATTTGCTTCCACCTTTTGTCAATATGAATAAAACTAGTGTAAACATTTTTTGTGTGATTTTATTTGTGTGTGTGTGTGTGTGTGCATGTGTATTTGCATTTTCACTTCACTTTGGTAAATACCTAGCAGCATGGCTGCTGGATCTTGGCTTTAAAGAAACTGCCAAACTCTTCCAAAGTGGCTGTACCATTCATATTCCCACTGAAATGAATGAGAGCCCCTGTTGGTCCACATCCTCACAATAAATAGTTATCTGTTTTTTCAGTTTAGAAAAATAAAAATAAAATATTTTATTTTACCTTCATTTATTCCTTCTATAATTCTCTTCCTTTATGTATCTATGATTTTCTCACTCATAACACTTTCCACCTCTGTGAAAAATTTCTTTTAACATGTCTTTCAGGACATTTGTCTTTTGCTGAAAATTCTCTCAAATTTGTTCGTCAGAGAAATTCTTTAGTTTCCTGTCCCCCCTTTTTTTTTTTTGGCATGGGTATGTTCTGGGAATGAAACCCAGGTCTCCAGTATGGCAGGCGAAAAGTACCACTGAGCCACTATTGCCCACCCTCTCCTTCACTTTTGAAGGACATTTCAGAATTATAGTCGGAAATTTCAGAATTCTAATCTGGTGTTTTTTATTTCATCTCTTTAAATATTTAACACCACTCACTTCTTGCAAGCATGATTTCTGGAGAGAAGTTCGCACTATCATATAAAGAGCTTCAACAGTGCAATGTTGGAAAAGTGCTTTCCCCCTCTTGCTGTTTCAAGACTTTCAATAATTTTCTGCAATTAAGATATGATGTACCTACATAAGTGCGGGTTTTGGGGGGGGAAGGGGGGAGGATTTATCCTGTTCAGCGTTTTCTGAGCTTCTTGGATCTCTAGTTTTGTGTCTGTCCTTAATTTTGGAAAATGTAAAACCATTGTTACTTCAAATATTCCTTCTGTTTCTTTCTCTTTCATCTTCTTTTATTATTTTAATTATGGATTTATCATACCTTTTGTAATTGTCTAAATGTTCTTAGATATTCTGTGTTACAATTTTCAGTGTTTTTTTCTCTTTGCTTTTTAGTTTGGGAAGTTCTATTGACATATTTAAAGCTCGATGATACTTTACTTGACTGTGTCCACCTACTGGTGAATCCACCATAGTAAATTCTTATTCCAATTACAGGGTTATTCATTTCTAGCATTTCATCTTGATTCATTCTTAGAGATTCTTTCTGTTTACATTAGCCATCTGTTCTTGCATGTTGACCACTTTTTCTGTTTATGGCTCTTAGCATTAAATTATAGCTTATTTTTTATTTTTTGGCATAGGCAGGCACCAAGAATCAAACATGGGTCCCCAGCATGGCAAACAAGAGTTCTGCCACTGGGCCACAATTGCCTGCCCTAAATCATAGCTATTTTAAATTCCCAAACAATGGTTAAAATCTCCTCTGGTGTCTTTACTTTTGTCTTCTCATGCTGACATTGTCATAGCACTTCTTAAATAATATATATAACTTGAAAGCCTTTCAGATGTACTTTACTGTAATAGACAGAATCCCTATTGAAGTAGAGGTAAGTTATGGGGAGAGAAGAAATGTTCTATAGTGCTACGATTGTCTTTCAATTTTTAGCGAGCCTATATTCTCAGACTGTGAACTTCACAAGTAATTCTAAGCTACCTCCACCTGATCATCAGATATGTCATGAAGATTAGAAAGTTGGAGTTGGTTATGTGCTTCTTCCATTCAGAAAGTTAGGATGCCTGGAGTTGAGTATGCCCACTCTTTGAAGTATAGAAGGGGTTATTGTTGGTACTTCCTTACCCTCAGATCAGTTGAACACTGATGGTTTGCCCCTGGTTAAGCAAAAGGATAGCTCTGGACATGTTTTAAGATGATTACTAATCACCATCCCAACTGGAAATACATAGATTTTTTTTTCCTCTGATCTTTTCACTGGGTAGGATCCCTGGAAGTAAGTGTCAGGAAAGTGTGGGGGCAACCCCAGTCATGAACCCACAGAAATTTTAATTCCTACAATAGACTACACTGAGCCACTAGTAGTCGGCAATTATAATTTCAATATACAATGGGAAATGACTCTAGAAAGGGCTTTAGCTCTTGGGTTTCTGTACCAGGTAAACTGTGGTTCTGTTCTTGCCTCTCTCTCCAGTTTTAGAGAGGCAATTTTGAGTAAGTGACTTCAAAATTTCAATCCTCTGATGGATGTAAGAAGAGTTGAAGGTTTTCAGTTGGTTCATATTTTTTCCTATTGTAAGAATAGGAGTGATGCCTTCCAAGATCTTTTACTCCTGAGTGGAAACTAAAAGACCTCTCCAAATTTTCCTGTAAGATTTCCTCTTATCTTTTGCCACAGAGACTCCAAAGTAATCAAATATTGAGAGCATTATAGGGCAGTGTCTCTGAAGTATCAATAATTATCTGACAGTGGACTGTACGGATTCTCTTCATTATTTCCATAATTCCATAATACAGAGATGTCATAGACTTAATCAGATGCAAAATTTTCACTCACTCACCTGAGCCAAATAATGACCGGTATGGTATTAAAGGCAAATAGAAAACAGTACTCTACCTTCCAAAATAACAAAACAAAGCTATACTGTATTTCACAAGGAGTTGTAGAAATTTTTGCTACCATTAGAAACACAAAACATGCAGAGATTTTGATTCCTAACACAGTCTTCTTCCTCTTGCCTAGCTAACCTGTTCAGAAGGCTGATGGATCTTTTAGAATGTTTGAAAAATGTTAAACTCAATCATATTTTAATTCTTATCATGCATATCTGCACATACTATTTCATTGTTGGAGCAAATCAACACTTCTCCTAATAATGAGTACACAGTTATTGACCAAGAAAATTCTTTTTTCCCCTCTATATTTGTTGCAAAAACTTTCAGAAGCAGTTTACTTTCAGCTGTCATGTCTAGCAATATATATTCAAGGATCTATATCAAGGTTTTATCAACTTTCTCGTTATTCATTCCACACCATTAAGGTCCATTACATTGAGGATATAAAGCTGATTGAATGTAGTATTTAGTTACCTCAATGTCAGGTATAATTATATTCATTGCTATGAAGAGAAAGGATTGCAGCTTCATAATGTGTGGTGAAGAAAAGTTTGTCTACAAGTTAGGATATACACAGATACCACATGGTGGTTTCATCATTGATAATAATTTCAACAGGGTAATTGCATCAACAGCAGACAAGCCAGAGCATTTAAACAGCGGCTTATACTGCTTTTGAATGAAATCCAATATCATCTCTCTGAGAAAGTAACTTAGACCAGCAAAATGTGATAATTGAGAGTGAGAGAAATCTAAATTGAGTGGTTGAAGAGGGAATGAGGAGTATTAATTAGCATTTTGGGACTAAGAGCAAAAGCACGTGTATCAGTAGTCCTTCTATCCCTCTTTTTCTAAATTTGTTTTTTGACTGTGAACAGCTATTACTTTAGAGAATGCATGATAGTATTAAGTGAAATTAACAGTGCCTGTGTGGTTGTAAGAGATAGGAATGTTTTCAGTTATCCATATCATCTCACCCATATACATCTGCATTTATTGTTTCCAATCAAGGACATGGTTCTCTGTTGGAGGGATCAGAGTGACTATCTGGTGGTTTGTATGCACCTTTCTAATATGCTAAATCTTCAGAGTGGGCAAGCTGGATAGGTGAGGGACTAATACTCCAGATCATACTTCAAAACTGAAGACATACCCATATTTAATACCAATATTTAATGTTCCTTAAATATTGAGAAATAGCTGGGTATTTCTCAATTTAACTGAGACAATTCTACGTCTCAGAACATACGGAGTCTCTCCATGGACCACAATAGGCTTTCATCCTATTTTACTTATCAAGATAAGCTAACTTTCCTTATCTGTCTCAATTCCCTGCCTACTTAGTAATATTCCAAGGAATCAGTTTAGCCATAAACGACCTTCAATGGAATTTGTCTCTGGCTTTGCTTTGTGGCAATCCAATCTATTCAATAGTTAAGTAGTGCTGTTACTTCTACATGTGAAATCATTCAAAGCGAAGATTCATAACACTCACCAAAGCAGGATTCCAGCTTGTTTTCAGCCCTAATCTAAATCAGAAGGGATGTCATTGTATCTCTGCTATTGAAAAAGTCATCACACTTTTAACTACAAGACAGTAATTAGTAGATATTCTGGCAGATACCAACATATGAACTATTATACAATGGATTCACATTTACCAGGCTAGTAAAGGTACTAAGTAAAGGTTGTATAGTAGTAGAAGAAACTGTTTTATGATGGTATATGAGGTATTCAGTTCTGGACGTGTCAGGTTTAGGATGTCTAGTCGAACATAACAAGAAGGCAGTGGAAGTTTTTGAACAACGACAAGAATTCTGGTCAGCAAAACTGGACGAAATATATGCATTTGCTCAATCTTTTCATTGCTATCTTCATGTCTTTGTTCCTTAATGTATAGATGGCAGGATTCAAGGCAGGTGTGATAGCAAAGTCAACAATAAACAGGTATTTGTCAAGTGATGATGTTGGGAAAGGCCACACATACAGAAATATACATGGAGTAAAGAAAAGAACAACCACAGTGATGTGAGCTGACAAAGTGACAAATGCCTTGGATAAGTCTCCTGAGGAATGTTTCCAGACGGTGACCAAAATGAAGACATAGGAAAGAATCAGCAGGAAAAAGGTGCCCATGGACATGAACCCACTGTTGGCAGCAATAATAAACTCATATTTGGCTCCATCTGTGCATGCAAGTTTTATGATCCTGGGGAAGTCACAGTAAAAACTGTCTATCTTATTAGGGCCACAAAATGGCAGGTTTATAACAACAGTCAATTGAAAAATAGCATGCATCACCCCAATTACCCAAGCAGTGACTATGAATGAAACACATACTTTAGGGCTCATGATTTTCAAGTAGTGAAGAGGCTTGCAGATTGCCATGTACCTGTCAAATGCCATGGCTATGAGGAGCACCATCTCCACTCCTCCTGTGATATGAATGAAACATATCTGGGTTAGACAGCCTTGAAAAGAAATCACCTTGTATTTACGTAAAAGGTCTGTCATCATCTTGGGAACTGTGGTAGAGGAAAGGCCCATGTCAATGATGGACAGGTTGGCCAGCAGGAAGTACATGGGGGAATGCAAGTGAGAATCAAATATCATCAATATCAAAATGGAAAGGTTTCCTAGGATGATTCCTAAATAGAGGAAGGAGAATATGAACGTGAGAAAAACTTTAGTTTCCCAAGATGTAGAGAGTCCCAGCAAAACAAATTCAGAAACCCTAGTGTCATTTAGTCCATCCATTTTCTGGAACAGAAGAGCCGAATTTCAAATTTCAGCAGAATTCTGGTATATTAATTTAGATTATTCACTTTTCTCAGCTCATGGCACATTTTATTATAGAGACGTTATCTGTAATAAAATATTTCATGCCAAGGATTGAATACCTGTTAGTAAGTACAGATGTTAAAGAAAGATACTGCTAATAGGTAACAATTATTAAATGGTTTCTTCTTGCAAGAGAGTTTTACTAAACACATTTTCTTTTAAAAGTCACAAAAAAATCGAGTTCATTAGAAAAAAACTAGTCTAAGATAAATCTAGTATCAGAGCCAGGACTTGTTTTCAGATTAATAAGACCTCATACTCTCTGCTTTGATTCCAGCACTATGCTCTTCAAAGACATTTACTTCATGTATCTGTACATCTTTCCCAAGAATCCATCAATTTAACTTTCTTCAACTTTTTAACTTGACTATTAAGACAGTCAAATATCTTTTTTAAAAAAATCAAGTCTCTGAATTCCTTGTTCCTTTCTAATCACTCATTTCTTTGTACAACCCTGCATTGGTAAGCTTTTCTCATATTTTGTTCATTCAGTAAACCAAAATAACCTGGTTTCCACAGATCCTTTTTTTTCCCTTTGGAAAAGCTCTGCATTCTAACAACTCATTCTTAAATTACCTCTCCATCATTTTTTTTCCTTCATCACCCTTCATGATTTAACACTATATATCATTGCCTTTTTCTGTAAAGCCCTGTGCCTTTGGCTTCTTGACTTCTGTGAAGTCATTTCGCTTCCCAATTCTTTCAACAAATTATATTTGTTTACTTAGAAGGTTAAATATCTCTCCATTTTCAGAGTAAATATCCCTATCTCACTCCAAGGGGATGAAAACAATGGGATGAAATCAACAAGAGGGTGATTTTTTTCTGAACCAGTTGGTGTCATTTGACTTGGCTGTGAATTAGTCTAAGATAGAATGTGTGACCCAGAACTGTATAAGGAGCTAGAAAGCACTGTCAGCTATTGGCAGTGTGGAGGTGGGGGTCATTCTCCTAATTTCTTACTTCTTCTGTATATATTTCACTGACAATGATCATTTATCTTCTATTACCCTTAAATTTTCGGGTGACTCATACTTCTATCTAAATATTTGCTATTATGTAGTTACCAGTTTACTCATTTTAACTAGTGCCTACATAGAACAATTTGTAACTGTGTGGCTTATCTTTTAAATTCAGAGTAATATATCCAAAGTTGTATGCTTTATACCCAAATGAGTGCTCTACCTCCACTTTAGGTTAATATTTCAAAACTTGACTCACATAATCTATTGCAGTGCCCTGATGAATATCATTACCAACCTCCCACATTCTCAGTATAGATACTTATGGTGCATTTTTGTTCCTCTTTCACCTTCCATCCCTGAATTGAACAACAATTGCTCTCAAATATTTCTTGAAGTTTCCTCTTCTTTTTTCCATTATCTTTTGCTTGCACACCTGCTACATACTTTTTATATTAGCAATTCCAAAGACTTCTCAGTTTTCTCTGCCTTTGATCTTACAAATGTAGCACATCATATTTTGCTTCCAGATCTGTCTACGTAATAATGAAAATATAGTGATACTTCAACTTTAAACCTTTGGTGGCTCTGTCAAAAGAAAAATCATTAAATCTCACAGCATATCATATTAGATGCTGAGTGGAAGAGAGCAGCAATATTTGATTTCAGAGGTAACTTCCATAAATTAGGGAATGATCTACCGAACATTTATTACATGAGTTAAGTAAATTGCTAAGAAGGATCAGAGAACATTCTTAAACATACTGCTTTTAAGAGAATTTTAAACCAACAATAATATATGATGAAACATTAAAATTAAGAACACATCAAAGTCTGCTAGTCCTACAAATCAAGAAAAGCACTATAAATTTGACACGAAGATTAAATAAGGAGAGCTACTATCCTTTACCAACCACA
>PVIY010050055.1:0-16399 GCA_004026745.1 Myrmecophaga tridactyla
GCTCCGGAGCCATGGTGCCCACCCCCCACCCCCCACCGCTCCTGCCTGCATTCCCCGGCTGCCAGCTAAGCCCATCCTGCCTAGATGGATTGACTTGTTGGGGCGAGTATTTATTTTAAGAGGCATTTCACCTCACGTTTTGATGTGTTTGACTCATTCCCCATAAATATCACCTAGCAGAGAAGGTGTGGCCTCTGGGAGAGACGTGGAGGTTTTGGAGGGAGAGCAAAAGCTGATGTATTCCCAGGGGCGACAAGGAAGCTGTTCTTGTGACTGGTCCCCACGATTCAATCCAGTGGGCCCCGAACACCTGCTGTCCGTGGACACAGAGGAGCCTCAGCCTGTAAGGGCAGCTCAGGCACAGCCAGTGCCCTTCTGCCTCTGACCAGCCAGGGACTGTAGCACAGACACCCAGCCTGTGGCAGGGTGCCCCGAGGAGGTGACCAGAGGGCCAGATTGAGGCCATGGTTGTCAGGACACTTCACGGACAAGGTGACTTTTGCAAAGGCCTTGTTGAGTGAGGAGAGGAAGGAGGGCATTCCAGGTGGGGGAGCATATGAGCCAAAGCCTGGAGGGCTGCCTGAGGGTGGTGAGAGTGGCTGGGAGCCTGCGAGGGGGGAGTGTAAGGTAGAGTAGGGGAGGAAAGTGCAGGGGCAGAGGGGGAAAGAGGGGCGGTCGTTTGGGGTTGTCCAAGCCCCATAGGGGAAGTGCAGCCTCTGGGCCAGGAGGAATCAGAGCTCCTTTCCTTCTCTGGCTGCTTGGGGAGCGAGCTCTGGGGCACTGGTGACCCTGAGGTTCTCGGGTCTTCTGCTGGACAGACAAGTGGGCCCGGGGTCTCTCTCCCCGGAGCTCACAGGGAGCCACCCAGCTGGGGCCCGGCTGGAAGCTCTGCAGCCAGGGAAGGAAGCCCACCTCGCTGGCTCCGCCCTGTGCAGGAGGCACTGCATTGGGGGGGCTGTGCTGTCTCGGGGTGTCCCCTTGGGGACCCTGGAGGCAGGCATGTTGGCCTCACTGTGTGGATGAGGAAGCTGGGGGCCCGGTCTCAGGGCTCGAAGGCAGGTCAGTGTGACACGGACACTCCAGCCCGTTGTCTGTCTTCCACAGGATGCCGTCCCCAACTGCTGGTGTAGTTTAGAGGTGATTGCCTCCTTTCATTCTCTTTTCATCTTCCCTGGGAATGGAAATTTCCTCTGGGGGGTTAGAAATGGGACAGAAGTTTGTCCACTGGGGACGGCCAGGTTGTCTGGAGGGGTGGAGGGGACAGCCTCTGGGCCTGTCCTGCTGCCAGGGCTGGAGGCGGTGTGGTGGTCATCCTCGGAGCCTCCAAAGGGACCACGAGACAGAGGGCCGTGTGCAGAAGTGTGCATGAGAATAAGTGTCTGGATGAGTGTGAGAGTGTGTAGGAGTGAGTGTGAGAGCACATGAGTGAGTGAGAGTGAGTGTGTGAGAGTAGCTGTGTGTGAACGTGAGCAGGAATGCATGTAAGTGTGTGAGAGCACGTGTGAGTGGACGAGTGCAAGTGTAGGCGTGTGTATGTGTGAGCAAGTGTGTGACTGTGAATGGGCAGGAGTGAATGTGTGTGAGAGGTGTCTGTGTGTTAAGTGTAGGGGTGCGCCAGCATCAAGAATCCCTCTGAGCTCCATCCCCCGAGGGCCAGGACAAGGCGCCGGCAGCCAGCTCCGGGCACTCAACTCCCCAGTGGTAAGGCAGGGTCCCCTGGCCAGTGCGTGTTGGGAGGGCCCGTCTGGAGCGAGTTCCCACAGTGACACTGGCCCACGAGGACTTTCCCACTGGGAAGTGAAAGTTCCTCTCCCTCTTTTCTCCAATCTCCTCCTCCACCCCGACCGGATCCCCGAATCCCCACTGCCTTCCCCAGCCCCTCCCAGAACTGAAGCCGGACCCCCAGACAGGCTGCTGTTAATGCGCCTCGGCCTCCCTGAGCCCCTAGGGACGGGCACATCACTCATACCTGGCCCATCACAGAACCCAACTCCTGGGCAAGAACGATTGGCCCAAGGGGTGGAGGGGACATGAGAGCAGGGCCAAAGTTCTTCCTTGGAATTGGCCCGTGGACCCTCCGAGAAGGAAACTTTTCTCGCTGAGGGTGCCAGAGTCGGACGACGTCAGCCCGAGGTGTCGCTGGCCATCTTCGCCATCATATGCACGAGAGAGATTGTCGGCCACAGACGTAAGCAAAGCTGGAAACTGGGTGGGGGGCAGTGAGAGGGACAGACAGATGGAGATAGAGGCAGAGACGTAGGTGTAGACATGGGCACAGACACGGGGAAACGATACTGGCCCCGACGTTCTGGTTCCTACAGCTCCACTTTATTTCTGTGAGCCATCCCAGGATCCTCCCAGCTAGGAGAGACAATTAAATTTTCTCCTTGCTTAGCCTAATTGAGTTCAGTTTCTGTCACTTGCAGAGCCCAGACCAATATGTTGGCCTTCACAGGGCTGTGTCCCGGCCCATCTGTGCATCCTCATTCCCTGGAGGGGTGGCGGCTGGGATACGTCTCAGTCCCTCCTCTCGCTCCTCCCCCTGCGAGGTTATCAAATACACCCTTTTCAGGCACCCCTGCCCTTCTCCCCCTTCTGTTTCGGTTGCTGACATGGCACATGGCCTCTGTTTTTCTCCCTGCTCCAAAAATAAAGCAGCATATTTATAGAAGTTTCTAGATGTCTTGGCATGAAAAAGGTGGGGAAGCCCTGGGTGAAGACTAGACTCACCCTGCCCACTCTGACATGTAGGGACAAGGAGGAAGGGCTGAGTCAGAGGGAGGGTGGCGCTCTGGACCACTGGACTCTGCTTTTCATGAGAGAAGCCCCTTTCATCTACAATGTCCTTCCCTCCTTTCACTCACCATGTTTATATCCATGACGTGAATATCCATTATTAGACATCAGCTAGTTCACCAGATTTTTTTTTCAAAATAGAAATATCTGGTATTTTTGTTTTGTTTTATAGAAGTAATTCACAGGTTTTGGCACCCATAAAAAAAAAAGCAACTCACAGTCATAAGATAATATAGTAAAAGAAAACCAAGTTACGTGAAGAACATTCCCTGACTTTCGTGATAGTTCATGCTGTAATTCACCAGTTACGTACACGGCTCTTCAAGATCGACCCCAAGTCCTGTGGATGATTCCTTCCCAGCAATTCTGTGTTCATTTCTCCCCTTCCTGGACACTCAGCCCCTCTAGTCTGTGTGATCTCATTTGTCCTCAGACCATGTTCTAGAATTGTAGGATCGTGGCAAGGAAAGGGCAGCTCCTCCAACCTTCTTCTCGGTCTAACTAGCAATCCCCACCAACATGACTGACAGATGGTGAGCAATTGATCTGTGCATGCTGCCGCGGCGGGCAGCTCACTACCTGCTGGGGCAGCCCTTCCACTCCGGGGCCCCTCTAATTGCTGGAAAGTTCTTCTCTTTGTTGAGCTAAAATCTGGCTCCGGGATGCCCTTGGTTGAAGGCCTGCCCTCTGGAGCACTGCAGAGTCTATCTGTTCCTCTTCCACATGACAGCTTTCACACTGCTGAGGACAGTTAGCATGTCCCTCGTGGATTCTCTCTTTCCCTGGGTAAACACTCTGGTTTCTGAAAAACACATCAGAGGAGGAACAGCCCAAGTGCCCTCACTGACCTGGTTTCCCCTGTCCATGTCCTCCACCGTCTCTCTTAAAGGATGCCTGCCCGAGCAAAACCCTCTAGAGGGGCTCCAGCAACCAACCGTCGGGACATGGTGAGCCTATTTTGGAATCTTGATGTTGCATCTGCATCAGAATCTCCTGTAGCATCACACAGATACCTGGGCACCATCCTTAGAGACTCTGGACTGATAAACCTAAGTCTGGGTTTAGGCCCAGGAATATGTACTTTTAAGAAAAGCTCAATGTCCAGTTCTGTTGATGAGCTGCTTTTCTGCAGGAAAACAGAGATGTGTAGGTAAAATGGACTGGGCTATGCCCTATGAAGCCAATGTATTCATCAGGAACCATTTGTCTGAAAGTTTTAGAAACCCAACTCAACCAGTTTTAGCAAACAAGATTTGTATTGGTCCAGGGGCTGCAAGGGATTCTGGGATATTCCTTGGGGGGTTGGGCCAAGGACTCAAAGCTCTCTCTCCTTCTGTCGCTCATCTTTTATTTGGCTTCATTCCACTAAAGGATTTCTCCATGTAGGGAGAAAGAGGCCCACAAATAGGCGTAAATTCATATTCTCCCAGTTTGTAAACATCAGTGGGAAAAGATGCTCCCCCCAACAATATCATTAAATTAATTCTAGAGAAGGAATTTTATTGGCTCAACTATCCTTGCCCTAGGCTGGAGAAGGTTCAGAGCACTGGGTGACAGAGAGAGTGAGCCATCAAAGAAAGGATGCTGAGCAGACAATGGGACATAGTCCATTACAGTCAACCCACACTGAGGACTGACTAGATTTTTCTTAGAAAGTGGAAGCTCTATTGCAATGTGGTGGATGGAAGCACCATTCTTCTAGTAATGAGTGAGATCTTTTTTTTTTTTTTTTTACATAGGCAGGCGCTGGGAATCGAACCCGGGTCCTCTGGCATGGCAGGCAAGCATTCTTGCCTACTGAACCACCGTGGCCTGCCCGAGCGAGATCTTTTAAAGATCTTGTTAAGGTCAACTCATCAAGATGATGCCGCTGAGATGGAAATGGGAGGGAATTTGGTAGCGGCACGAATGCTAGCCTGGTCATTCATGAGACTTGACTTATGTCTGCACAGATTCGTGGGTCACATCTGCCTTGGATTGGCCTTGACGTGTTTTGCTGGAATGAACCTTGTCTTGTCATTCAGCCTGGAAACAACCACCCCTAGGGTAGGGGAACAAAGGAAGAGGTTGGATTGTTAGAATTTAGGAGCTTGCAGGAGAGACCCCCATGGAGCTGGGACTTAGACCTCTGCAGGGAGGGGCAGGTGCTGCCAGTTGCTCCTGGTGTCTGAGGAGGCTGGTTCTGGCCGCATGGAAAAAGAAAACTGCCAACTGGAGCCAGCCTGACAGTGGAACCAACTCCACTGCCGGAGGGAGGAACTGAGAGGAACTGAAGCAAAAATGAAGGAACAAGTCGCTTCTTCCTGTTCCCACCTTCCTGTCTCCTCTAGCACCCCCTACTGTCAGCAACAAGGTGGGCGCGCTGGCAAAGCAGAGGTGTGATTTGCGGAGTCCCAGCCCCCAACATCCCAAAGCAGAGTTAGGGGGGTAGGGCTGGAGCAGAGAGACAACTGCTTAATAGCCAGCAAGGACAGTTTTCAGCTTGAATCTTCATCTCTGGGTGGTAGGCTGTGGGGGCCCTCCCTGGAGTCTAAGATTCTAGCCATCAGCCCCTTTCACAATCTCCCAGCCCAGCCAGTCTGGGCAACCATTAGTCCTGGACCTGGGTTTCCAGATCCTGGGGAGTCGAGCGAAGATGGACTTCAGGCAGACCCCTATGCGGTCTGTGCTGTAGTCTCTGCAGGAGGACTTTTGCATCATGAGCTGTGCCAGAGCAGGTGTGTGCTCATGCAGGGGTGCAGAGGGGAGTTCTCCACTGGGGGGATGTTAAGGGGAGCAGCTGTGTGTGTTTCCCACCTGGAGGGACTGCAGAGAGCTGCAGATCCTCTCTGCCCCCCCCCCCCCCCAGGAAGGCAGCCGTCGTCTCTCGGCTTTGCAGCTGAGCTCAAGCATGCAGGATGACAACGCTCCCACTTCCGGCTTTGTGTCCTTGAGCAAGCAAATGACCTCCTCCAGTCCTGATTTCTTCTTCGGTAAAATTCCCTTGGAAGTGTATACTGTTTAGGGATTATGTGTATTAAACACAGTGCTTGGCACATGGTCAACACTCAAAAAATGGCAGGAATTATGATCCTTCAGAAAAACAGGGGATGGCAGAAGCCAGCCTTTGCCCCCAGACCTGCCGGATGGCCTCATTTCCCGGTGGGGGTGGCGGGGACTTCGGTGGCAGAAGCAGAGGCGGAGGGGCCACATCTCTGCCCGGGGCTCCTGAGCCTTCACCAGTCAAAAGCCCTATTCAGGCAAGCTTTGGAGGCCCTGCACACCCATAGGAGGGAAGCTGCTGCACTCTGGTGGGCCACTAGGAGACCCAGGGGAAAAGGAAACTGCCCTGGCTCCCCTAGAGTCTGCCTCCCAGCTTGCAGAGGCCCAGAGGAGGAATGCGGAAATGCCTAAACTGTATGCATAATTTCTAGACGCCACTGCAGTGTGAGTTTGGATCAGAGCGAGTGGGTGTAAAGAATGTCAAGCAAGATTCGATTACAATTTTTATTTTGGAAAAACCTTCATCAAAATATGTATATCTAATTAGGACAATTACAGCACAGGAACAAAAAACTGATTAAAAATCAGACACTCCATAAATTACAAGTGTTTTCCTCCAGCTGGGGCACATCTCCGGCTGCCGAGCTGCAAGGCCAATCAATGGAGCCCGCACTCTCAGAGTACCAGGGGGAGGTGGTGGCTCCCGGGACAGGATGGGGCTTCTGAATGCAGGCTGTGGAGTCTCCCTAGGACCACCTGACCATCACTCTGGGGAATAATAGATGCAGCTGGGTCTGTTCAAGGACAGGCAATGCTGGCCGACCTCTGTATGGACAGTGACGGGTCTGGTGGGGTGCGGGTGTGTCTGGATGGGGCAAGTGTGCGTGTGTGTGCACACACTTTGCTGAGCTCGAGTGGCAGGGCGTGTGTGTGTGTGCCCGTGTGCACCAGCAGGTGAGCGTCTGTGTGAACATCTGTGTCACGGCACGAGGCTGCAACGGCCTGGCCATAAACAAAATGCACGCCAGCATCTGGATCCTCGCGCCAGAGGCAGGCTGTGTGCAGAGGGAGCACAGGTAGACAGGTCTATCCTACAGAGCCCTGGGCACTGCCAGCGGGCACAGGGTATGGTGGGCACAGGGGTGGGGGCCCAATGCCACCTGACAGGCAGAGCTGTCCTTTTAAGATAACACAAAATGAGACCATAACAATAAGGTTCCTATGTTCCAGGCCCTGTGCCAAGTCCCTAAAGTGCATTTTCTCGTGAAGTCCACTCAGCAACACTAAGAGATGGGTGTCGTCAGCAGATTAAAGACCCCCTTCCCACCAAGATATACCCGTCCTGAGACCCAGAACCAGCGGATACGATACCTCACGTGGCCAAACGGACTTGGCAGATGTGATTAAGTTAAGGACCTTGAGATGGGAAGACTCTGCTGGAATACTTGGGTGGACCCAAAGGAATCACAAGTGTCATTAAAAGTGGAAGAGGGAGGCAGAAGGCATGGGGGCCGGGGAAAGAGATGTGACAGCAGAAGGCTGGAGAGATGCTATGGTACTGATTTTGAAGATGGAGAAAGGGGACTCTGAGCCAAGGAATGTGGACGGCCTCTAGAAGCTGGAAAAAGCAATGGAACAGATTCTCCCCCAGAGCCTGCAGAAGGAATGCAGCCTGCCGACACCTTGCTTTCAGCCCACCAAGACCCACGTGGAACTTTTAACCAAAAGAGCCATGAGATAATAAATTTGAGTTGTTTTAAGGCAATATGTTGGTGGTAATTTGTTACAGTAGCCACAGAAAACAAACTCAGTAGGTAATGTTATTTCATCATTTTTTAAGTGAACAAACCCTGGAGCTCAGAGAGGGAAAGGAACGATCCCAGTTCACCCAGCCAGGAAAGGGCAGAGCCACGATTTGAGACTGTCCTCCCCCAGAACCTAAGCGCGGCTCTCTGGGCTATCTACTGAGCCACACTGTCTCTTTCAGGGAAACTGCAAGTGCAGCTTTTTTACTTCCAAGCAAGGTTAGAGATGCCCTTCTCAGCTGCCAGCTCAGAGAAGATGCAATCGAGGGGCCTATTCTGGGAAGAGAACATTGAAGTGCCTGGCCATGTTCCATTTAAAGCCTTCGTTGAAGGCGGCTTGTATATTTTCCCTCTAAGGAGAGGAAGGCGCTTAGGTCTAAGCCTGGATCCAGCTTTGACACAAGATGCTCTTTGCATCTCAGCCAATCTGCTGTAACACAACCATGGGCCTCAGCCTCCTCCACCCCCATCCTCCCTGCTCAACTCAAATCCCCTTAAGTCTGTGCTCTTGGGGTCGGAGTTTCAGCAGCTTCCCTGGACTTGGGAATCTCAAGGGATTCATGCGGCGGGCTCAGAGCCTCGCAGGGCTGGGCAGAAGGGCGGAGAGTGGCGGTGGTGCAGGCTGAGGGATTGCCGGTCCCCCAATACTCATCAGTCTGATTGCTGCCACCAGACAGGCCTGCTGTGCCGAGGGGGCCAGTGCACTCTCCCCAGTATGGCCCTAGGGGTGGGCGGTGGGGCAGAGGAGAGAGTGTTGGCTAGGAGACAGGCACGTTTGACTCAATTCACCCACTGGGCTTCTGTTTCTTTGACTGTAAAATGAGGCACTGTGAGTAGATTCCAGTGGTTTCCTCTAGTTCAGACCCCCGACCCTGATGGCGAGATTCTTCCCCTGCTGGTGTCACACAGATTCGGCCTCCTCCCAGGGTGTTGCAGTCCCGTGTCTGGAGCCTGTGTGTGACCCTGCCTTGCTGGCACTTTCTCCAGAGGAAGGTGGGGGCGTGGTGGGAGAAGTAGCAAGGTCTGAGAGGGTGCCAGGCTGGTGTCCTGGCCTCTGGGGTGGGGTGGGGCGGTAAGCCCTGCTTTGCAGGAGGTGGCACCCTAATGGCCAATGCTACAGCTGCCTCCACACAGCTTTCTGCATCATTCCTCACCCTGGGAGTATGTTCTCTTCCATGTCTGCTGTTCTGGGATGTGTGGTGGGGAGATGCCTGCTGGAGCCTCCCCACCTGATAGGTCAGGCCTTTGGAGAGCTTTGTACACGTGGTCTTGGGTGCAGTGGACAGGGGCACACCCCAATCGGGAACATGTGGCTCTCCTTCTTTGTCTCGAGCGGGACAGAAAACATGTATCCCAGAATCAAATATATTAGAGTTGGAGGGTCTTATTAATGGAGAAATGAGTGAACATGACTCACACAAGTCCACTAAATAAGCAACCAAACTGCAACCAGATCTCTAGCTCTTGACCTTCTACCTAAACAGTGCTTAGGAAATACAAGACCTGATTATCCAGCTTGGGATGTAAACAGATGACACACCTCCCCCCCGCCCCCCCAACTGCCCACCAGTTATTTGCTGGAATTCTCAAAATGCGTAGGTGCTCCCTCTTGTGGCTTCCCTCATGTTTGGTTTGCCCAAGAACCCCTGAGATTCACCTTGTCCTGAGGTGCACACCTGATGCCATTAGCTGAGTGGACAGATGTGGCCACAACACCGCACTGCTAGATGACTACCATTTCCGCCTGCGACCACATGGTGTCGCTGTTGGAGGCCAGTTCTGCACAGCTCAACGAATGGCATTTGCTACCAGCAAGGGCACTGCCCCACAGCTCCTTTCAGCTCAGGCTCCCAAGCTCTGCCAGCAATTCCCACTGTACAGGGTGATTTGATCTGGGGGGAGCTTTAGACGCCAGCTGTATCCTCCAGTAAAATCTGTTCTTGTGCACAAACCCTTGGGTCATGGTGTTGAGCTGGGTCACCAGACCAGACCCTTCCTTTTCACAAGATAATTTGGTAAAACAGAGGGAACTTGCTGCCTTTTTCTGGCTCTAAGCTCTGTAGGGTAGTTGCTCCACCCTACTCCACCCTAGCAGGTCTTGTAGCTTTGAACACAGGAGCTGGAGTTGGGGTTGTTTCTTTCTCTCTCAAGCCCTGAGCTTGCATGCTCATTCATTCATTTAATCATCTGTTTAGGGATTTTTGTTGCAAGTAATATAAACCTAACTTGAATTAACAATTTATTGGCCTGTTTTCCTGGGATGTCCAAGAGTTGTGTTGACTTTAGGCATAGCTCTTTATAGGGGTTCAGACAATATTTCCAGGACTTTCTCTCCTCTCCTCCACAAATTTCTACTTGGCCTCATTCTCTAGGCAAGTTCTCCCCACAGCACAGGCAAGATGGCAACTGGTCCCACAGGCTCTCCCCTCCCTGTGATTGCAGCCACAATGCAGATACCATCTTTCCAACAGGATTGATGGAATCATCCTAAGCAAGGCTCTGATTGGCTGGTTCTAACCTCATGTCTGTCTCTGAACCAATCACTGTGCCAGGGGAATGCAGCGCCACGACAGTTCACATCTGTCGTGATCACATACGTGATCACATCTGTGGCCAGGGCATGGGGGTTCAGGCCACCATATTTTAAGCTCCCTAGAATCAATGGAGTGCAGGAGGATTTCCCCAGAGGAGCCCAAAGAAGGCAGATCAAAGCTTTTCCTAAATGCCCCCCATGAGCCAGGTATGGTGCTCAGGTGCTGCTTTGGGCCTTCTACTCCAGGCGACCTTTGCTTCCCAGGGTTCTCATTGCATTCTGTTTATTCTGCAACAAATGTAGGCATCCTCTGCCTATATCCACAGCTCTCAAGGCGCTCTCTCTCTATAAAATAAGTTCAGTTCTTGGTAATCTGAGGTCTCCTCCACCAGACATGGTAGAGACGGAGACCATTTAAAGTGCCCCTTTGAGGGCATCTCACTCCCTCTCTGCTTTAACAGGCATTCTGCTTTTTCTTGGCACTGTCTGGCCTGAGAGCCTTTCCATGGACTCGTAACTCTAGCACACGTGGGTCTGTGAATGTGCCTGCTTCTCTGGGTATAGGTGTGCGTTTGGTGAGAGGGTCCAGGAGTTTGGGACATCCCATCTTAATAAGCAAAAGAGAGCGAAGGAAAGAGGGTGGACATCTGGACCAGAGCAGTGTCTCTTGAGCCCCTTTCCTCTCGTGTCTGTGGCTTCCTGATTATTATTCTGGGCCCAGACGGAGGCAGCTGTGTGGAGGGGGGAAGCTGACAGGCAGTGACAGGTAACACCGGCTGCTGGGGTTGGAAGCAGACCAGATCCCAGCAAGGGAGGGAGAAAGGGGCCAGGAGGAGAGAGAGAGCCAAGTGGAAAGGAGGCCGTGTCCACTGCCCCCTGCCCACCACCTCCCCCGTTGAGTCTCTCTCTGTCAAACCCAGCTGTGCTGTCTCTGTTGATTCTAATGCCTGGGACAGTGCATGCTGTCCCCTCATGAATCTTCCTCTCCAACTCTCCCTGCCAAGCCCAGGTGAGGCCTGAGCAGAGAAGGGGTCGTGTCTTTGGTGAAAGCCCATTGTGCTGATCATTTGCTCATCTGCTCTCTGATCCATTTTCCTGCTTCCCCTGCTCTGCTTAGCCTCCCAGGGCACCGACTGTGGCAGCTGGCTCCTGGCTGGGTTTGGTCAACAGAGACCCTAGAAGGAGACTGCAGGGCAGGGAGGAGGGAGAAGCCAGGGTATTTCTTCTCATCCTCTCTGGCATTGCTTTGTGGCTCCAGGTCTGGTTAGACCCACCAGTTTCCATGGAGGAGTCTGCCTTCTCCTTCGTTTTGTCCCTCCAGCCCAGGGGAGGGAGCAGCTTCTAGCACTTGCTAATTCTTGGGTTGCCAGCCCCTTTGTGGCTTGTCAGTGCTCCCTGCACCTGGGTGACCAAGTGCCTCTGCAAATCTCTCCCATTTAGGTTCTCAGTGTGGGATCTGTTTCCTGCCTGGAGCCTGATGCTCCTGTCATCTGATCGGGGCTCAGGGAAACGTGGTCTCCAACCTCTCTTCTGCCACTAGCTAGCTGTGTGAGCTTGGGCCAGTTGCTTCCTTCTCTGAACTTCAGTTCTTCCATCTGCAAAGGGGATGGCATAGAGGAAACCCCTTTGAAGGCTGGACCCTCTGCTGGGGGGGATTTTGTAGGCTCTCTTCTAGGGTTCCACCTGACCTCCTGGGGGTCACCCTTTTGCTCACCGGGCACCTGGGAGGGAGGGAGAGACCCACTCATGGGTCCTGGTCCTCAAGCCCTAAAACTCATTTACCCCAAAAAAGTGTGCTTCAAACTAGGGGTAGGGCTGTGTGATTGGGTATTCTGGCCAGTGGGGACCATGGACCATTTCCAGAAGGCTCTCTTCTTCACAGGGTCAGGGGATGTGAGGGGCAAGAGGGTGGTGGTGAGGTCTGGACGGGGACCCCAGAAAGCTAGCTTCCCCATCCTGGGTCAGGCCCTGACAGTCTCATTGTGGGGAAGGGGAAACAGTAGGGGGGAGACAGCAGGGAAGGAGGAAGGAAGGGAGGGAGGAAGAGATCAGAGCGGAACTAAGGCTTGTTTTGGGTTTGAAATACCCAAGCTGTAAATTTGAGAATAATCAATGCTAATTTGCACATATCTGGTTGCTATAGCGGGTTATCTATTTCCCGTCAAAATGCCCCAGAAGCTCCTGCAGCTTTTCCCTAGTGCTGCCGACCCGGCCCTCACTCCCCTGTCAAAGGTGCAGCAAGGCCAGTTCTGCCTGGGGACCCGGCAGGTCAGCCCCCACCCAACCTTTGAGTCCAGCCCCAGCTGCCTTGGTGGGCTGGAGGACATCCAGGAAGCAGAAGAGGAGGCAAGAGGGGGCTAGGGGGCTGGCCAACTGAGCCCGGGAGGAGGAGAATTAAGCAAAAGTGCAAATTACCCAAACCCACAATTAACATTTCTTCCAAATCTGCATGAATATTAAAGCACAGCCCACCCCGGGTCCCCACACAATGAATTCTGCATGAATCTTAAGATAAATCGTTTGGATAACTTAGCGGCAGCTGTACTCCCCTGCTGCCAGCTGCCTCCCAAAATCATTTCAAGGCGGGTAAGAGGAGAGAGGAAGGGGGGTGTGGGTGAGGAGCGGGAACAGGGGAAGAGAAGAGGTGCCAGCCGTTTGGGCGGCCAGAGCTCAGGCACTGGAGGGCTTAGCAGAGCGGGGCCCGGCCAGCTGGCTAGGCCTCCCCCGGCTCGGGCCGGAGGGAACTCGTGGAGGAGCTTTCCTTGTGCTCCCACAGGGTTTCTGGGCTGTCTGCTCTGTCTTATTCCTTCCCCTTCTCCTAGGAAACACGCCATCTCAGCCCTCAGCTGGGGCCCCCTCATCCTGGGGGAATTGAGGTGTGTGGGGGGGCTGTGGTTCTCAATGGGAGGTGACTTTACCCCGCCTTGGCCATTTGGCAATATCCGGAGATATTTTTGATTGTCGGGGGCAGGGGGTCTTACTGGCTTCTGGTGGGTGGAGGCTGGGGCTGCTGCCAAACAACAATGTACACTGCACAGGGCAGCCCCCACCACCAAGGGAAGCTGGCCCCAAATGTCAGTAGTGTTCGGCTGAGAAACCCTGCCTTGGTGTTCCGCTCCTGCCCCAGCCCCACCCCCAGGCGTCTGGGCCTCCTCCTACCCTGGGGGTGGGAGTTGTGGGATTGGGAGTTTAGCAACATTGTTTCCACGAATGTCATGGCATCGGGCAAGGTCCCAGCAGGAGACAGATGGCACCCTCAAAGGGGTCCAGCGAAGGCAGTTTAATGACATTTACAGACTTGTGAGCAGGGTTAAGGGAGCCAGCTTGGATATGATGGGGAAGGATCCAGGGACCAGCTGGAGCGGGGAGCCTTCACCTCCTGAATGGGGAAGGGGGCTCCCAATGGGAGCTGTGGTCAGAGGGTGGGGGGGGGCACTGCCAGAAAGCCGTGGGCCAGAGGGGAGGGCCAGCCACCAAGAGCCAGACCCAACTTGGAGGCAGGGGACAAGTGCACGCAGCTGGTACAGCCTGGAGGTGGGGGGCAGGGGGGCAGGTGGGGAGACAAAAGGAGAGTGCATTTGGGTGGGGGACCGAATGGGGAGCAGCCAGCACGGTCCTTTTCCGCACCAGCATCACCATCTGCACAGGGGGAGGTGACCCGGTGGGAATGGGGGGCCGGGCACACTCCCAGGAGCTCAAGATGCACAGGATGGCTGTGAAAGAGCGCGCGGTACAGCCCACAATCATGAGCCTGAGTAGATCCGTACAAAAGGCTTTGAGGAAGATTCTGGCCTCTTTCCTAGTGGTAGAGCTGGAGTTAAAAATGTTAAAATTCGCAGGGGAGCGAATTTCAGAGAGAGATGTCGGCAAGCCAATGGCGAGCTGGGGTTCAGTTTACAAAAATGCAGTTTAAGCACAATTTGCAGGCGCGCAGCCATTGTATGAAGAGAGTTCTGTTTACAAGTCTGTCAAAGGAAGTGAACGCCAGCCAGGCAGGAGGGCGGCGAGGCAGAAGGGCAGGTGGCATCTCGGGGACCTGCAGATACACTGCGTGTGGGGACCCGGGAAAGAGGAGTTGAGGGTGCCGCCTGGCTTCGGCCTGAGCAAGTGGGCGCACAGTGAGGGCGCTTCCTCCTCGGGCAGGACTGCGGGGCTGGGGACTGGGGGCTGAGAACCAGGTTCTGTGGGGTCCACAGCCCGTGCTCAGGGTGGATGGCCATTTCCTGAGGGGCATTTGACGGTCCCTTCTCCTCGGCAGCCACAGGTGGAGGTGGCGTTTTCAGAAGCTGTTGTGATACCTATGCGGCAGCTTTGGCCAGAGGGTGAACGCCCCCATTCTCAGAGGTGTGCAGGCTTGCGGGTGCAGCCGCCTCCTGTTTCAGGTTTTCTGGCAGCAGCCTAACAAGAAGTAGACAAACAGGAGCGCCTCGCAGCTCAGCGGGGTGATGGGGGGCGCGAATTAAAATCCCATTATAAAAACACTGCCGTGGCTGCTGGCAGCCTTGTTTGTGTTCATTTACACCAATGTGCACGTACCGAGACCTTCCTCACTGTGACTGAGGCCACAGAGGCTGCTGTAGGAAGAATTCTGCAGCTGGGTCAACTCTGGCTTTGCCACCTCCCGGCCTGTGACTTTGGGAGAGTTGCTTAGCCCCTGGAAGTCACAACTTCTTAAATCTCAACTACTCTGCTGCAAACTTCCTGATTGGCTCTCCAAACAACCCTTCTCCCTTCTCCTGCTTGGAACTGGGACACCCCCCGCTCTCCTCTGTGAGGACTGCATCTGAGGATGGCTGCCCTCCCTCTGGCTTGTTTGGGTTTGGCACTCAGCGGTTGGCAGAGATGGGAGCAGAGAAAGGTTAGGGCAGTTGATTTCTGGCTCCTGCCCCCTGACCCTGCTGGGGTGTGGTTTGGCAGTGGCTGTTGGTGGCCCTCTTCTATGCCACCTCTGTCTGTAAGTTCTGAAGACTTCCTGCTACCCCATCAGTCCTAGAGGTGTAATGGCTTCCCTCTCTTGCTGGGTATGACCTCCCCATGCCTTGTTGGTCCCCAGAAGCTAGCTTTCATCTTTGTCAATGCTTGCTTCATTGGACTCTCTTCCATCCCTCCTTTAGCATGTGCAGGCTGCATCCTGCCAGGTCTGCAGTGGTTCACCCTGCCGTGGAGGGGTTGATGGGCAGTAAGCCTTAAGGACACACCGGCTGTGTGGTGCAGTGGTTAGGAACCCAGGCTTGAGGGAATCTCTTCCCAGCTTTACCACTTACTACCTAGTAAGTTACCCGTGTAGCTGTGAACAGTTTGCTTACTCTTTCCCTGTCTTCAATTTTTCCTCCATAAAATGAGTATGATGATGATTCTGATGATGATGATAGTACCTACAATTTTGGGTTGTTGTGGGGATCTCATGAATTAATTCATCTAAAGTTTTGCAGTGACACACCACAGGTGATCAGAAATGCTATATATTACTTTTTATTGTTGTGTGCTGTAACAAAGCATGTCTTTTTCCAGGCCACACAAAGGCCCACTCAATAATCGACCTTCCTGCCTTTGAATAATGTGTTTGTGACAGTTTCTTCTGTGGTTAAAGGAGCTTGAAACCGTCTCTGTTCTAAGGGAGGCGCAGGCTGCCCATGCCCTATCCTGACCCAGCCTTCCCTCAGAGTTCCAGTAGGGACTTAGGAATCCAACCATGCCTGTTCCTGGGCCCTAACTTGACTCACTGTAGAATTTGTTTCTTCATAAATTTGTATCAGGGCCCTGTTATTATAAGCTAGGTTCTATGCTAAGCCTTAAGGGTGGGCCCTCCTTGTGCTTAGGGTCACTTAATTAGGAGCGGAAGTAGCCACTGAGTTATAGTGAACCAGGTTTAGATCAACCAAGTGGGAGAGAAGACAAGGGTCAGTAGGTCAAGGGTTCCTGACTGCCATGAGTTTGGGAGGGCCTTAGGTAACCAGCTATGTTCTAGAGCTGTCATATACCATACTCATCTCCTTTTGATGTGTTTGGTTTTAGAGGAGAGCCCTTAACATGGTTCTGGCTAGAGAGCCCTCCTTTCTGCAGAGAAGGTCTATGGACTTAGCTACTACTACCACCATCAGCACAACCATCACAGTCACCTCCATCACGACAATCACCATCACCACCATCACCGCCACCACCGCCACCAACACCACTGCTACCACCACCATCATTATCACCATCACCACCACCTCCACCACCACCACCATCACTGTCACCACCATTACCACCACCACCATCGCCACAACCGCCACCACCACCA